>WOUA01000126.1:0-26249 GCA_021397985.1 Sporothrix dimorphospora
GCGGCGGTGGGCATGCCGGTGGCAATGCGGGCGGGGGAGGTTGCAGGGGTCAAGCGTGTGTATGGTGGTTTTATTTAAAAGTAGGTAAATTCATCTAAACCAATGAAATATGTGAATGCGTGGAAATGATAATGAATGAAAATGACGTCAAGACATTTGTTGTTCTATATTTCTTATTTTATCTTCTATATTTCATATTGCTTTTATCATCTTCCCCCCCCACTTGCCCCCTCTCGATAGGCCTCTATGTGACATTCTCCATCCTTCATCTTCCATTATTTCAATTTCCGTCGTCGTCTTGGTATTTTCTTTCTTTGTCTTTTTCTCTTCTCTTTTTCTCTTCTCTTTCCCAGCTTTCCCTTACGCCTTCACCTCACTACACTGTTGGTGTGCAGGTCTATTCACTGCGCTTGTCTTATAAGAGATGCACAATGTGCTCCTCCATGTCCCAGTCCTGTCCTTCTCCGGCCAAGGCGCCGCTTCGCCAACAACCACTACAGTCGCCGTCTCACCGTCTTTGCGACGAGGGCTGGGCTTTGCGCGCCAAGGGCTTGTCGCTTACGGCGGAACGTCCTTCGGAGCGTGTCAGCCCAGTTTCCGTGTCCCTTGTTGCCCGCTGGCTGTTTGCCTTTGCCTTTGTGCTTGTCCGGTGTTGTCGCCTTGCTGTCGAGCTCGGCGGAACGCTTGCCATCTTCATCCATGGGCGGTCTGCCGTTGTCGACCATTGGAGTTTTGGCATCGGAGGATACATGCGGGCCATTGGAGATCTCCGGCCATGCCAGCTTCGCCTCTTTTGCGGAGCCTTTGCCCTATGAGGCGGGCCCGGGGTCATCATCGGCGTACTCGTTCGCGTCGCGGGCCGCGGACGACTTCTAGCCATCGATGTTTGCGTCCACGTCGTCCACGTCGTTCACGTCGTCGACGTAGCCCAGAAAGGCGGTCTTTTCGTGCTCCTCCCGCTCCAGCCGAATTCAGAAAAGTCGTTGTCATCGTCGTCGGCGCGGCTGCACTCGACATGGCTGTCAGTCGCACACAGGCCCATTGGATATCGACCATTTTGCGCATTTTATTGGCATGCTCGAGCGTGTCGTGCACCACACGGCACTCTGGCCCGAGACAACGGGTCGAAAACAGTCGTGCTGAATTCCGTTCGCGAACCCTGGCATGTCCGGACTGTGGCCCTCGCCGTACGACCTCCCGCCAGCCAAAGCCAGAGCGTCAATCATGCCCCGGTAGTCGCTTGTGCCCGGCTCCAGGCTCACCGCCTGATTTGGTTGCTTGGAGAGTGTGGGTGTGGTTTAAAGGTGTAAAGTGGGGAGCGGACCACGCGTCCTGTGCTGACCACCAAATCAGGGACCGGTACCACCCATGAAAAGCATCTGCCTGTGAAGTTGAAAAGCCCCTTGACAACTCCAGACTATTCAATATCGATTTTCAGTCCGTGTTCTCTCGTGGTTACTTCGTCTCTACGTCGTTGAGTCTGTGTTCTCGCCCCATTCTACTCAGTGCGTTGCGCATGTTTTCTGTCTCCCAAACATTGAGTATCTCACCTCATACTCCGTGCTCCCCTTTCGTTTTAACACGATTTTTTAAGACATTTCCCGTTCCTGTTTTTGTTTTCTATTCGCGGTAGTATCTTACTCTTGCCTATCTTATGTTACTTGGATTGGTGAACTGCACAAGCAGAGCAATATGGTGTTGTGGATCTGCGCATTTTACTTCTCGATTTGGCAACATGAATTTGATCCCGTTTTGGGAACCAATATTGTTTGCGCACACCTGAGAATTCAACCAGGACCGCACTAAGCCCTATACGATGCACACGTCTAGACTATTGACTTCTGATTTTGCTGCGACCGCCGAGTACGCGCCTTAGGGAGAGAGTGTCTTGTACAAGTAGTACGGAGCAGCCACTTTCACACTGTCTCCTTTTCTTCCATTCTCTCCTTTTCTTGTTCCTTGTTCTTTGTCTTTTGTTCCTTCTCTTTCTTTTCCCTGGACGCACTCGTTTCTCTACTTCCAAATCTCCTCCCAGCAGTTTCCCAACACGCAACATCGAGAATACTATCACCATCCACCATCATGCGCAACGCCCTCTTCACGACGGGCCTCGCCCTCGTTTTCGCCCACGCCGCGCAGGCCATCTCCGGTGGCTCCGCCACCACTGACGGCGGCAACCTGTTTGCCAACCCCTCGTTCGAGACCGGCGACCTCACCGACTGGACCAACAACGTCGCCAACGGCGGCTACGCCGGCGGGACGGTCGTATCCGGCGCGGCGTCGGACGGCAGCGATTACTTGTAAGGAGCGCCCCTCGTGATCCAGAGTCAACACATTACTAACGTTCGTCTTCCCTCCCCCGCAGCACCATAACCCCCACGAGCAGCAGCTATATGTACCTTGAGCAAACCGTCGCCGGTCTCGACACCACAAAAAAGTACACCCTGTCGGTTGACTACCAGGTGGTGTACAACGAGGGCGTCGATCCGGTCACTGAAGGCGGCTCGTGCTACGTCGGGTTTTCCACGGGCCAATGGAACTATTTCATCGCCTTTGGCACGTTCACGCCCGCCGACTACGGGTCGACGCTCCAGTGGCAGACGTACTCGGTGCCGCTGCCAATTACCCTCTCTGCGTCCACCCAGGACTTCCTTGTCGTGTTTAAATGCGACGACACGTTTGCCTCCATCCACCTGGACAATGCGCAGCTGCGACCGGTGTCAGCATCTTCCTCTTCGGCATCGTCGTCTTCCTCCTCACCTTCGCCGTCGCCCAGCAAGGCGCATCCATGCAGGCCGCATGCACCAGTATCGTCCTCGCCGTCATCGCCATAGTACAGCTCTGTATATGTGGTCGATCGCAGGTAGATCGAAACCAAACCGGGGTAAGAGTTCCACACGGCATACCCCCTCGGTGAATGACAATGTTGACAAAGGAGGAAGGCTGTACGGGACGCTTCGGCGCACATTGTATATAGAAAATCACAACCCTCTGTTTTTTTTTCCACAGCGCCACAAATACCAAACTAATAGTTAATTTTGCTATCAAACTCGCCGTTTCAGCTCCCTGGGAAACTGAACTCGATCGATACCAAACATACAGGACGGTGTTGTGGTCGTAAAGACTAGGCTAGGATGGAATCTGGCGCTCACGTTTTCTCTTATTCTCGTTTTGCCAAACTCATTCATTTGTAACAATGTGTATTTGTATGTAAACAAGAAAAGCAGTACGATGATTGGGAATAAGTAGCAGACTAGTTGGTGGTGCTGGAACACGTGCCAGGACGAACAAATCAACGCAGATCAATCAGACATAATCAAAGCCCATCGCCAGGACCCAAAGCGCCTCGTTGGCCACAATGAAACCTCCCCCGCGCACACATCTAGCTGCCACCTCCGCCGCAGCCGCCGCCGCCGCCACCTCCACACCCTCCTCCGCCACCGCCACATCCACCTCCTCCTCCACCACCTCCACAGCCTCCTCCTCCGGATCCACAGCCACCGCCACCGGCACAGCCGCCCGAAATGGACCCGCAGCTACCGCACCCACCGGGCCCGCCACAGGCGCCGGCCGCGACGCCGCCGCTGCCGCAGCTGCCGCTGGCGCAGTTGGCCCACTCGCCGGCGCCCATGGGCACAAAGCCGGGGGCGGCGTAGTAGTAGGCCGACGAAAAGTAGAGGGGGTACACAAAGGGCGAGTACATAAAGTACGAGTACCCCCAGTGGTCGTAGTACTGCTCGCGGGGCGGGAGGGTGCGACCATTCTTGGCGGCCCGTTTCACGGCCTTTTGGTAGTTGCTGTCGAGGCGAGCGAGCTGGGCGGCGCGGATCTGGCGGGTGACGCGGGAGCGGACGTCGTTTTCGACAAACATCACCGCGTTGTGGGCGGACACGTGGGCGGCACGGTCCGGGGCGGGGCAGCGGGCGGCTGCGCCACTCGAGTGAAACGATTCGGCGACGCCGCCGTTCTTGGAGAGGCCCAACTTGAGGCCGACGGACGACACGTGGGCGGCGCGCACGGCCTCGCAGTACCAGCAGGTGCACTCGCTGTAGACCTCGCCGTATTTCTCCTGGTAGACTTTGCTGGTGTACTCGAACGCGAGGTGCAGCTTGTCCTCGTCCATCTTGTCGTCGTGGTCGACAAACTTGCCGAGGGTGCGGCGGACGCTGGTGTGGTAGTAGGCGGGCGGGTTGAGCTGGTGGGTGTGCCAGCCCAAGTCGACGTCGAGGGTGGGGACGCAGACCTGGAGCGGGTGGTCGGCCAAGAGGCCCAAAAAGCGCTTGTATTTTTCGAGGACACGGTCAGTGGTCGCACGCGCCGCGGGGCTGTGCAGCCAGTCCAACGACTGCATCTTGTCGATAAAGATGCCTTGTCTCATGACCGCGCCGGTCAGATCCAGAGCGAACGCGCTCGCATTGTCCCAGTACCGGCTCATCATCTTGCGGACGGCCAGGCGCGCCGCCGGCTGGGGGCGGTAATGGTAGCGCGTGCTGTACCACTCGTCGACCGCTTTCAGCTTGTCGCTGTCGTTGAGCACCTCCTCGAGGCGCGACCGGACCGTCTCCATGGAGGTGGAGCGGGGCGGGGCCGTCACGTCGACCAGGGGCACGGCCTGCGCGGCGCTCGCGACGCCCGAGCCGGAGCCGCCGACAATCGCCGCCATGAGCCCGCCGCGCTTGATCAGCCGGTTGGGGAACGTGCGCGCCTCCGGGCGCTGGGCGGCCATGGCGCGCAGCGGGATGACATCGGCGCGGCCCGTCTTGGGGTCCAGGATGGTACCCGGCATGGGCTTGTCGCCGCGGATGAGCTCCAGGCTGTTGAAGACAAACTTGCCGACGGCCAGGGCCTTGCGGTCAATGACAAAGCGGCAGGACGAGCACACCACCTGAAATCCGTCGCCGCCGTCGCCGTAGCCGGTGCCCATGAGGTCCCCACCGCCCAAGGCGCCGCCGCACGTCGTCCAGGGCGCAGCCGTCGGCTTGGAGCAGGCGGGGCAGGTGACCTGCTTCTCCGAAGAATCTTGGACGTTGTCCCAGGCGCGCCCTATCGTGGCCGTCCAGTGGGCCTTGGCGGCATCCGGCACTTTGCTGTAGGTACCTTGCTCCGGATCAATCGCCGCACTGATGACAGACCAGGGCATACCGGCCGCCCAAATGTCGCGGGCCCCAAACCGTATGCAATCCTCGAGAAACGCGCGCGGGTTCAGCATGTGCGCGTGCAGGACCATCCACACGTCCAAAGGCAGCAGCGTGTCGGCGGTCCAGGGCCGCGCGTCGCGGGGGAGTTGGACGTCGACAAACGCGCTGTACGCCGGGTGGCCGGCCACCTCCATGTCCCGCTCCTCGAGCCGCCGGTTGGTGCTGGTGACGGCCAGCCACCAGGCCTCGTAGCGGTCGACGGCCCGGGCCACGTACAGTGCCCAGCGCTTCTCGCGGACCCTGCTCAAGCGCGCGCGGTGGCGGTCTTCGGCCGAGGCCGGGGCGGCCTGCTTGTCGGGCAGGTTGAGGGGGATCGAGACAACATCGTCAGGCGCGGCGGCCAGCGCGTCGTGCAGGCCAAACACGCCGTCGGTGTAGCCGACCTCTTCCTTGAGGGCGTGGACGGCGGACAAAAACTGCAAGTGGGCAAGGCTCTGGTCGGCCGTCGGGTAGGCGTACTGCCTCTCGTCGCGCATGTTGGACGACGGCGCGGGCAGGGGCTGAGGGGCGGCGGGCAGCTGGAGGTTGGCGAGCACGGCCGTCAGTGCGGCGAGATCGGCCTCGGTGGGCGGTGCCTGCGCGTCGGGGGGTGCTTGGGCCGAGTAGGCGGGCAGGCCTTCCTCGGAGGTCTTGGCCGGCTGGGCGCCATTCTGAGCACCATTCGACTGCTGCTTCTCGGCGAGGGCCTCCTTCTCCTTGTCGGACGCCTTGGCCGAGGCCGACGCCTCGTTGTTTTTCTTCCTCGACCACGGCGCCATGGTGAGGAGGTGAGGGAGTTGAGGAAGTGAGGGAGGTGCGGTCGGTGAGGGGGCTGAGGTGTGTCTTCAGCTGTCGTTTGTCGCTGTTCTGTCAATGCTTGTTTGTTGTCGCGTCGCGTCGTTGGTGTCGTCGGTGCTGTTCGTGTCGCCGGTGTTGTTCGTGTCCAGGCTGTTGCTTTCGCTCTTTTGACACTCTTTGGAATCAAGTCTGAAGGGAAGTGAAGAAGCCCGGTCGCTCTTTCCCCGTTTGCTCCTCAATATATGGGCCTGTTATCTCTCTGGTCGCGTCGGTCGTATCACCTACAACACCTACAGGCTCAGCCTGCCGTCGTCCCGAAATGCCCACCGATTGCTCCCAATTGCCCCCAAAACCGGGCTCAGCCTCCCACGCTCCAGCCAATCGCAGCGAGGCACAGGGCGTTTTTCGCGGGATTCCGTCGTTTTGAGGGGTTCGTGTTCGGGCGACTTTGGGGCAGGCTTTCGGGCGCCGCTTGGGGGCTGAAGCGGGGGTGGGTGACGTCTAAAATGTGGGGCTGACTATGGCACAAAGAACGGCAGGAACGGGTACCTCGCTCGCGGGTCGCACTTTCCAAAAGCTTAACGCAAAGAATACCTCGAATACCAAGGAGAGAATCTCTTGGAAGCTCTGAAAGGTGGAAAAACGAAAAGCTTAATGCCTTCTGAAAAGCCTTGCCGTTGGGCGGGCGCAGTGCGGGGGCGAACTGGCTGTGTTCTGCAAATTCGTCCGCACAGTGTATTACGACCTACTTACTTTATGAACTTGCTCGTCTCGCTCGTTTAACTCCCCATTTGATAGCAATGATTGACTAGAGAAGGCAGTGCTGGTCAGATGATGCGCAATGCGACGTCATCGTGCGACAATCGATTGATGCGCTGTAATACGACATACTTACTATTAGCCATTGTTCTGATTAATGCATGCGTGCTTGATGGCAACTTTCACTTTATTCAATATTAGTCTAACGGGCGCTTCTCTCGTTCGTGTTTCGTGAACGTTGCTGTTCAAAATATGGGATTATTTACATGATTTTATTTGTCGAAAAATGGAACAAAATTAGTTGTTTTCTTCCACATGCATCACCCGCCATTTTCGGCGGCTTTCTCTTTACTCACATTGCGTGCCTCGAAGTAGACTTACCCCAGTATGCCATACTTTGGTGGGGAGACAATAATGACAAGGTGACCTTTCGAGATAGTATGGAAAAGACAGGAAGAAATAAGTGTGGTTACCGAAAGATTGTCTTTTGTGGTGAACAGGCCCATAAGGATGGCCTTGGTTATTTTTTGGTTGACATTTGTTGTATCAGCAGTAGAATAGCATCGAACAAGTAATGATGATGCACAAATAGTCGTTATTTCTTTGTTTGTTTCGCTTATTTCTCTTATTTTCTACTCCAAACACTCAACACTCTAATACGGCTCCAACCGAGCCAGATATCGTTTGCACAGAAACTCGTCGTCCAATGGATAACCCGCATCCCCGCGGTAGTCCTCGGCCACGATGTCGTGGCAGTCGTTTCTTTCGTCGGACAGTTGGACATTGCGGCCGGCGACGCCGGCACCCAGACTGAGCACGGACGCGGCCTGGATTGTGCCGACAAGAAGGCGACAAGAAAGAGAGGAGCCGAGACAGAAACCGAATGGGAGACAGATTTAAAGACAGATGTGCGTTCTCATTCCCCGCTCTGTAAATAATGCGTGGCTAATAACGCGTGAAAGGGGAGGGGGTATCTTTCATCTTATCACAGCGAGTCCGTAAACAATCCAACATGTGGCAAGAGAGAAACCGCTGTTGTGGGCCTATTTGTTAAAAAATGATGATGCTGTTGTTTAGTACTTTCAGCAACCTGTCCCTACACGATTTCGCTCGTCAGCGCCTGGAGCGAGCTTAATCGGCGCCCGACCAGTGACTGTCTCGTCGCCTCCGACACGCCCGCTACGAGCAGCAGCAAATCCCTGCCGCCGCGCCACTGGCCGTCCTCTAAGGCCTGCGAAAGCTCCGTCTCCCAGACGCCGCGCAGCGGTCCGTACGGACCCGCCCTCTTAACCCATTTCCACACAGGCCTGCGGTTGTCACGAAAGATGTGATCGGCGTCGGCGTGTTCACTGTACACGGAGAGGGTCCAAAGCTGTACGTCGCCATCCGAGAGGCCGATTTCACCGAGATCGGCATAACCCTGTACGCCTGCCAGAGCCGGACCGAGCTCAGCAGCCGGAAGCGACACAGTTAGCGTAGTAAGCGGCTGTAAAAGCGAAGAAGGTGGCAAAGTGTCGTCGATTCCGCGCCTGTGCAGTGTAATGGTGGTAGTGGGGTGTGTTGCTGTTTGTCCGCTCCCCGACAGCACGGCGGCACTGGCTACAAAGATCTCATGGCGGTGCGTGTATGTTTTGAGGTCCTCGAGCCGCAGCTCCTCCGCGGTCGGTGCGGTCGTCGTCATCACTGTCACCAACGTTCGGTTGTGCTCATCTCCCGGCAGAAACATAATTGTATGACGAAACGGTTTGGTCTGGGATGGCGAAAAGGGGGAATTGGTGAATTGAAAAGGTTTCAGTTATATTTGCCAGGCATGAAAAGGACTTGGGGAAAAGACGGAGAGAAAGAATCATGCAAGAGCCACAAACGTTCATAGATAGATATACATACATTTTGGTGCTATTTATGGCTGTACTAGGTCGCATCACTCTGTTAGGGGCCTCTCTGTTACTTACCGGACCACTGTGTTACCAACGCGGAGGCAGCGCAGGTAGCACTATTTGTGGAGGCGCAAAGGTGGATTGCACCATCCAATACGGCGCAAAAGCTATGCCACACCATGTCATCCATGGCAGCTGTGATAAGCCGCTTCGTAGGAGGGGTTTCGAAGAGGGGGTGGGAAAAGAAGGGAAGGGGATGAGACCAAAAACCGCACCTATGAAGAGCTGGATGTCCTGTTTATGTGCAGGTCAAGACCCGTGATTTTAAAAAACCAGTCGTCGTCGCCTACCAAGAGGACATTCACGAGACCACTGGAGTGGAGGCGTGAGGAAGGGAAGACGGCGCAGTTTGCAGACATTAGTATGTTTTATTTTGAACATAACAGCAAGGTAACAAACAGGAAATACGACAGGAGTGGCTTGCCACGGTAGTATCAGTATCGTTTGAATGTATGCAATATAAAAAAGTCCGAATCTAAACTAAATATGAACAAAGATAAACAACGATACGGTTCAGCATATAATACATGTCTTCCACCACAAGTCGTTTACCCTTGTCAGAATACGCTTTGCAAGCTTTCAAGGTCCGTCTTGGCTGCTGTCATGCTCGCCGACACGCGGTCCGTAAAGGGACGGTCGGCCTCGCTCTCCAAGGCGGCGTTTTCACTGCGGACTATGTCAAAGGTCGTCCCGAGGGCATTGAGATAGTTGGCAATGGCGCCGTGCACCTCTTGTTCCAAGCTGAGTGCATGTTTGTTAAACTCGTCTCGGAATGCCCGCATCACACCTACAAATAAATTTGGGTCGCCAAGAGTGCCGTTCATGGCTTTTTTCTTCTCGGCTGTGCAGCCACTCCCTGCGCGTTGTTAAAATAAAGAAAAGGATAACGAAAAGACAGGTTGAAATGCAATACGTCAACTGGTCTACTCACCGTGCATGAGTCTGGCGGTATTGTACGTGTCTTCCATGGCCATGCCAAACAGGCCGGTGCGGATACCAGAGAGGGCTCTGATCCCCAATGTGCGGAGGGCAGATTCGAAGGTATTAACACAAGTATCAATATCTGACGTCAAGACAGAATTGCGGGTTCTGATTGTCCTCAAGAGAGCCGAAGGAACCAACGTTTCCTTTTCCAGTTGAACCACCTTGTCTTCTGTTTTTATGGGGTTCGAAGATCAATGTTAGTCACAGAACTGTTCACCATTGTGCCGGCGTATTTTTCAATTGCACTGACTGATTAGATTTCCGATCTGTAATGAATTTTTAGAATGGTCGCCACGGAGAGTAAGGCACACGTCGCTCCAAGGCTTCTCGAGGTCGGCGACCATGCCCGCCATGGCTTCGTCGTTCCAGCTGTGCCAGTCAGCCGTTTTTGTCGTGTGAGTGCCGTACTTAGTGCAGAACGCAATGTAGGTTTCTACGGGAGAAAGAAAGTCAGTCTTTTGTTCAGCATAAATGTTGGTAAATTGAGAGCTTAAACTTACGATGGCTCCAGCACTGATGATTTCGCATGGTTAGTCATCACAAACTGCATTGCTGCCTCCAGCAAGAGGGTCAGCAACTTACACCCCACTCTCTTGCAGCGTTGAGAGCACTCTCTGCCCACTCTACGGGCCGATAATGATGGTAATCTAATAGTAAGAGTGTCAGCCGGTTGGAAGAGGTAAGTCGTGGAATGGGATTTGCATTGGGAAATCAGAATAGAATAGGGTAACAAGTATCCACTTACTTCTATAGATTTTTTCATCAAACATTTCTTCCATCGACGATTGCGACATTGCAGCCGTGGTAGTGTTCCGGCATGTGAGTTTCTAGAGGCAATGAGGCGAGATTGTGTCAATGTCATGTTAAAATGATACATGGCCAGATTAAGCAAAACCCACCGTTGCCAATTCACTCTCGACCCGGTCCAGAGCCTCGACGATGGCCCTTTTCTGCTCCGTCTCTGGACCTCCTGCGCCAGACTCCGCCCACAGTTCTACCTCGCCGAGAAGCGCCGGGATGCTGTCCCGGATGTACTTGGCAGCGAGCACCAGCTGGCTATCGGCCACCTTGGCGAGGCAATGCCTGCGGAACCGGGGAATTCCCGAAAGGTGGACTTCTTGTGCAAAGTTGCCCTTTTTCCAGAAATCCCAGTACTGCACGTTGCCGACGCAAAAAACGTTCTTGATACCGCCGGGTAGCTTGTCCCTGTACGCGGACTTGATTTGTTTCTCGACTGTTTCGTTGCGGTCCTCAATCCGCAGCTGAACGATGCTGTTTCAGTCGCTTGTCAGTATGTTGAGTGGCAGAATATAAAGTTTTTTTCAGCCAATCCAACTCAGGACATAAAAAGCAGGGAGTCCTTACTTGAACTCGCACATCCTAAGTTCTCTCCTAGAAGCCATGTTACGACTGTCAGTACAGTTGTCTCAGAAAACGAAACAAGAAGAAACGTAAAAACCAAGTGAAGGGAGAAAGGGGAAGTAAAGATAACACTACTCTTTCCGTCGGATGGCAGACTGCAAATCAAACTTGTTCTGCAAGGCGGCCCTGCTGATCTCGCCACTCGAGAAGTCGTATTCGTCTTCCGAGGCGCTCAAGTCGTCTTCGAGGTCGTGGATTTCTTGTGTCAGTCTTTGAATCCGCTGCAAGAGTTGTCGAACCTGCGATGCGCGAGGTCCCCATGTCATTTCGATCCGCTCATTGCCAAAGTCCTAGAACATTGTGAGTGACTCTGTTTACATAGAAGGGAAACAAGAGGATTGACTCACCTCCGCGTGTGTACAGATGATCCCGACTTTATCGAGCTTGGCCTTCCGCGCAAGGTCGATGACGCGCTCCACACCCGAGCTTGACACGACACGGCCAATGTGGTTGACTGCAAAGACTTCGTTGCACCGCACCAGGTAGGTCTCGGTGACCGCTTCGCGCGCAGCATTTCGGTCGCCCAGTCCTATTTTATGAGCAAAGGCTCGAAATATCGAGAAGACAAATCGAAGAAGGAGCGACTTACCGGGAAGATCAACAAGCACGAGACCCTTACTCAATATGCGGGAATCCAAGTAGACCTTGATCGCGCGGATATAGGGCCACGTGACCGGCTCGTCGGGCGGCCTTTCGTTTTCGTCCCTGCGGGGATCAACCGTGAGCTCCATTAACCGATGGGAGCACGCCTCGGCAGTGGCAAAGACCTCTTGGTCTGCGGCCAGTGCCGACCGATTGTCACAGATATCGGCTATGAGGACGGCTAGGACATGATCCTCGTCATCTCCCAAGAGGAGCTGCATGTACTCGTCGATTTGCTTGCCAAACAAGGTCCAGAGCATGGAGAGGGCTTCCTTGGCATCTTCTTCCGCGTTGTTTCGGGACTCTTCTTCAGCCCGAGCCGAGTCAGTGTTGGAAGCGCCTCTTGATGTGGCCGAGGCCCGAGGGATTTGTTCCGGCACATGGTAGCTGCGGTAAGTACGGACAAGACCGGCCAGCTGTTCCACGAGCTTGTCCTCGCTGAACAGCTCGATTTCAATGGTAAAGTGGTCGCCAGCGCGGTACCGGAACTCGGTCGCAACGGACGTGCATGCTCTTCCACTGTTTCTCTACAACAGAAAGTGAAAAGGTGTGTGTTAGTAGGCATAGATTTCGTGAGATTCGATACTGGTGGACTTACTTCCGTGGTTAAATTTTTCCGATGTAAGAGAGAGTTCAAAAGGCTGCTTTTTCCTGGATGTGGACGTGCGAGTTAGCGAAGGACCGCTAAAGAAAAGGCAAAAGAAACAAAACGGGAACAGAAAAGCAGCAATAAAGAAACAAACAGAAAACAGAAAAGAAGATATGAGAAAAGAAGAGAAAGGAAAAGCTGTCTAGGTCGGCATAACCCTACCTGCACCGGTCCCGCCCACAAAACCAAAGGTCCAGGACGGCGGCAACTGGAAGTTGGCGAGGGCAGTGGCTTGTTTGTGCAGACCGTGGATAGTTGAGCCCCGGTCTTTGTGCATGCGGCTTGCGCTGCTACCAAGCGCCGCAGACAAGCTTTTCATGAGGGACTTGCTGTTACGGAGAGCTTGTTGCACCTTTGGACTGTACAAATGATGTGGCGGCATCTCCTCCTCGTCGAAATCGTACGAGACTACCCGGTCGGACGCCCGACGACTGCTTCTTCTGCGCGAGTCGGGTCGGGACTGCGAGGTATCTGGCGGTCTCAGCGCCCTGGTCATCATAGGTGGTGTCTCTGGGAGCGGAGTTTGCTCGTCGGCACTTTGCTCGACGCTCTCTATGGCAGCAGCAAGGGCAGACATGTCCAAGCCATCGGGGCCAGTGGACAATGGCTCTGGTGCTGGGGAGGAGAGATGGACATTGTCGAGGCCATTGGTGAGACTGGCTGCCAAGCTGGCTTCGGTGTTTGGCGTTGCCAGACGGGAGGCGGAAACCGACAGAGACACGGAAGAGTCTGTCACGGAGACGGAGCGCTGCATTTGGTATTAGAAAAGATGTCCTCGAGAGACCTTGACGGATGCGCGTATACGTACAGTGATTCGAGTCATGTTGATATGGTGTCTCGAGGGTACAATGGTAGGCGGGAGAGCTCAGGTGCTCTAGTGAGATGAAAGAGTCGTTTATGGTTTTTGCTGAAATATCAGGAGAGAAAAATGGCGAAAAGTTGACAAAAATATGATTTGGGAAAACCATGGGCTCAACGCACACTTTAGCAATGCAGGCGGTAGATGCCTAAAACCCAGCACAAAAACAGGAGATTGACTGTAATAAAGGCCGAGCCTGGTAGAATAGGCATACCACGAGGAGGAACTGCAAGAAAAAGGGGCCCGCCTACAAATTATCATAGGATTTGGCCCCCAAATTGGCCTCCTTGAAACAACCAAATATGCAGCCATGTGGCCAAGGGCTAAGCCGTCGAGCACGCAACCGACATCTTGTCTCCTTGGCCATACTCAGATTGAAAAGTTCACAAAACGTAAATAAAAAAATAAACAAACAATGATGTGCGTTGATGTGATCTCGCTTCTTTCCACTGTCTCGTTGTACTCATGGAGCATATTACACTCACCCATCGAAATGACCACGATAAAAACAGAGCCATGTGATGCGGAGTACATAATACACAGAGGGATACTTACTGGAACGCCCCGCAAAGCTCGAGCACAGTCTGCCTGGTCGCGCTGCATGGCCGCATTGGTCTTGTTTGAAAATGATATCCTGCGATTGCGCCGGGCGCTTAACGGGGTGGCCGTTTGCTGAACGTGACTAGTCTGGTAGCATAGGCATACTACGAGGAGGAACTGCAAGAAAAAGGGGTCGCCTACAACGTATCACCGGATTTGGCCCCCAATTTGGCCTCCTTGAATCAATGTCGACTATTCAGTACTCCGTACTCCATTCTTGTTTTACAAAGAGGTCTCTGCGCAGTCCGACCGATTTGGTCGACTGACAGGCCAATTGTTACAAAGAGCACTTCTCGGTGGGTCGAAGGGTCCTTGTTTAGTTGATCAGGCTGGAGGGCCTTGTTCTGGTATGTTCTGGTAAGAGCAGTGATAAGGTGTAACTGTGAACAAATAAAGTCAACACAACAAATAACTGACGGGAGAGTGGTGGTGATTGCATGCAATGATGGCACAGGAATACAAGTTCATGTAGATTTGTATTCCAGACAATCGGTAACGACTGAGTCTTCTATCTAGCTGGGAGGAAGCCTCAGTCTTATATATCTAGCTTGGTTCATTCGTAGTAGTTCATACCATTGTTTCATTACTCGTATGAACCTCGTGCTCATTGGTCCGTGTGTTCTGGAAACACTACGGGTGCTCTCAGCCACACCTCGCGCCGTCCCGGGTAGGCGCCGGCCGCGTCATCGTTGTTCTATGCTGAGTGTGGGGTCTGTTGCGTTGTCTTGGCCTGTTGGCGAGGCCCGTGGGGGCTGTTTTCGTAAGTATACTTAGGTCCGTATGCTTCTAACCGTGCACATGCATACTGTGGCGCAGACAGTGCAAAGTGGGCAGCCTGTGTAGGCATGCTTAGCGCCTGTGCCAGGCTGTGCAGCGCCTGTGCTTGGCCACCAAAACCGGGTCGTGATTTGCAGGAGAGGAAACGAGGTTATTCGGTTCGATAACTACGAAGAGGAGCCACGACAACCAGGCCTATACTTTCAGCTTTACATATCACGACGGTACACTTAAGTTATATACACACCACACTATAGCGTCGGCGAGCGAAGGAGGAGAAGCTAAGTACGATATAACCTAATTAAGGAGATTTGGTATAATAGACACTCGCGACACATGTATCCAGGGTGTTTTGGGGACAGCACCCACGGGCCTCACCAACAGCCCAAGACAACGCAACAGACCCCACACTCAGCATAGAACAACGATAACATGGGCTTCCGGGGACGGCGCGAGGTGTGGCTGAGAGCGCCCGTGGCGCCCTCAGAACAAAGGAACCAAATAGGAAGCACAGAAAGGAAACTCATACGGCCTCATACGAAAACATCATACGGATATGAGGTTCGCTAGATAAATAAGACTGAGGCTTCCTCTCAGCAAACCTAGATAGAAGACTCAGTCGTTACCGCTTGTCTGAAATATAAGCATTTTACCACTGCTATTGTTCCCGTGTCCTTACTACATTCAATCAGTACCCTTTACGCGTACTGATTTCGTTCAACCGTTACACCTTATCACTGTCTTACCGAACAAGCCACCTCCTCTAGCCTTATCACCTGGCAAGAACCGCTTCTTCCCCAAGGAGAGTGCTCTTTGTAACGTAAAGGCCCTGGTATTTTTTGGAAAAAGAATGTGGTTCAATCTCTGCAGAATCGTACTGAAATCAAATTGTTCCCATTGTCGAAGGCTGGCTCACTATGTTGTGGAATCAATACCCGGGTTTTAATTTTCTTTTCATGCAGGACAACGCCCCTGGGCACCTCGTTTACTTGTGCGAGACGAGAGATACTATATTGAGCTAGGGGCGGGAATTTCCTGGGGACCCCAACCTGGGGACCCCAACCTGGGGTCCCAAGCTATGACAGATCAAAGTGGCCAAGTCGCGCTGGACCCCACCGGGATCCTCCACAACGTGGTGAGAAGGGCCTGGGCCAAGACCGTGGCCAAGATGAGTGGAGTAAGACAAATTGCCGGTCTTCTTACATAAAGTCGAGGTGGTTCTCCTGTCGAGGTTGAAGCACTGCTAACAGCGAGCGACCGTGGGTTTCAATGAGAGTTCGGCTGATGCCTAGAAATTGCAATCCTCGTCAAATTTCGCCATGCCTTTGGAGTCCGGGCAGACAGTCTCGCCCGCGCCTTCACCCGAGGTGAAGGACACGGCGCTTGCTACCGACAGCATCCTGCTTCAGACCGATGTCCGATATATCGAGAAATCTGAGCCGAGTGCTGCCGCCAGCGACAACTTTCCTCCGTCGACTGACACCCAATACAACGACGAATCGGAGCCTCGTGTCACGCTGAGATCATGGCTTGCGCTTCTGGCCGCCGACTTGGCCTACTTTGCCCAGTTAATTAACCTCCTCGGCGCTGGAGTGGTGAGTCGAGACTGCCCAAACGCGCCAATGTCCGACGTGTACTGACCGTCTCTTTCTTAGCAAGCGACGACAATTGCTGCCCATCTCGGCGGCCCGGGCCAAGGGGCCTGGTTTACCGCGACAATTACCATTTTTACCGTTGTTCTCGCGCCTATTTTTGCCCAGGCTGCAGACTACTGGGGCCGCAAGTGGCTTCTTGTTATTTTGCTGCTCTTTGGTGTTGTCGGGTCCATTATCGTCTCCCGATCAACGTCGGTCAATATGGCCATTGCGGGATTTTCCATCAACGGCATTTCCAACGCCGGACAGCCCATCTTCCATACGATTGCTTCGGAAGTGATGCCCAGGAAATGGCGAGGCTACGCGCAGGCGACGTCTTTCAGCGCCGTCGCCCTCGGCAGCGTCACCGGCCTGCTGCTCGGGGCCGGCCTCAACAGGACCAACAACCCGGCGTCGAACGGATTCCGGACGTATTTCTACATTGCCACTGGCATTTATTTTGTGTCTGCCGTCCTCGTCGTTTTCGCCTACCACCCGTCGGAGACGCAAAAGCAGCATGAGCTGCAGGGCCGCACAATGTCAAAACTGGCCAAACTCGACTGGGTCGGCTACTTTCTCATCGCCGCCGGCATTGTCCTGTTCTCGCTGGGCCTCACATGGGCCAAGAATCCCTATCCGTGGTCGAACCCTCACGTCAGCGTCTCCTTTAGCCTCGGCCTCTTCTTCCTCGCCTGCCTCGTCGTCTACGAGACCTGGTTCAAAAAAGACGGCCTCTTCCACCACGACCTCTTCACGCGTAATTTTGCGATAGCATGCTACTGCATCTTCGCCGAGGGCCTGGCCTTTATCGCGTCCAACTCGTACTTCTCCTACGAAGTGCGCACGCTGTACCAGAGCAACGCCCTCCTGGTGAGCGCAAACTACAGCATTGGCTTCCTCACGGCCATACTGGCCGCCCTCTTCACGGGCGTGTACTGCTCCGTCGTCAAGGACGTCAAGTGGATCACCGTCGCCTCCTTTGTTATTTTCACCGCCTTCTTTGCAGGCATGGCCTCGCTCGAGCGGACCACGAGCCCGAGCGTGCCGTGGGGCCTGCCCGTGCTGCTCGGCGCCGGCCTCGGCATTATCCTGGACGTCGTCGTCGTCATAGCGCAGATGTCCACGCCGCCACACCTCATCGCCGCCGCCACCGGCCTCATCATGAGCCTGCGCTCGCTCGGCGGCACCGTCGGCCTCGCCATCCACCAGGCCCTCCTCTCCGACCAACTCGAGAAGCTCCCCGTGCGCGTCACCGACGCGGCCGTCGCCAAGGGCCTGCCCGAGGCGAGCATCTCCGCCTTTGTCGAGGCCATCCTCGGCGGCAACCAGACGGCCGTCGCGGCCATCTCTGGCGTGACGAGCGACATTATCACAGCGGGCGTCGATGCTAAACTCGATACGTACGCCTTGGGCTTCCGCTACATCTGGATCGTCGCCGCCGCCTTCGTTGCTCTCGCTGCCATTCTTTCCGTCTTCATTCGCGACTTAAAGTCAGAGTTCAACATGCACATTGACGCTCCAGTCGAGAAAAAACACCAGTGACAGAAGAGGAAGCAATTTGGAGCACGAGAAGGCGGGAGTGAGCTTTAATGCACGTGTTTTTTTGTGTGTATTTTGTTTGTATTTAATACTTTTTCGTTCTTGTCTCGGTCAAGTTTTGGACAACCAAAGACCATCTGCAGCCGAAGCAACCGAGGCAAGACGGATATCAAGTCAAGAGCAACCTAGGCAGGTAGCGATTTTCTGCTCCAAATTTACGAAAGTTCTATTCGATGTATACAATTTCCCTGTAATTTTCGTACTGCAAAAGCCACCACCCAAGTTGATTTACTGAGCTATCGCGCACACGTTCAGTAGTGGCCGTATTGCTTTTGAGCAAGTTGCAGGTATTAGAATTCACGAGAGCTCTTCCGCCCCTTCCAACAGACGCCTTCTGGCCCCTTTGGTTACATAATTACTGCGGCGAAAGCAACAGAGGCAGACCTGAGAACACGACCAGCACAGGACAGCACAGGCATGGATGGGTCGGCACTGCCTGTCCTCTCCTGTGCCTACCTGCACTCTTCTGTTCTGCCCTGCGCCCGCCTGGCCCACAAATCCGGCGCGGTATTGGTATGGGAGAAGATGAGGCTCTTCGTCTTCCATTACATGCTTATTTCAAACTGCAAAGTGTCATGATATGTGAATATCGTGAAAAATGATTGTGGAATCGAAGACGAGAAAAACAAAGACATTGATCGATACATTCCCACAATTTGACAGCCTACTATCGCATATAATACAAGGTGAGCTCACTTTGTGCTCTTGTGTGCCATCGTCTGCCGACCGTGTTGCCATCATCCTCCTACCATGCTCCAATCTCTATAGCACAACGACAGACCACGACTCCGGCGCCTTAAATGCCAGCTCGCCTCGCCGTCGCATACTTTCCGGGTCCACCAACACCTTGTACCCAACAAAATCACTGTTGAGACCGAACACGCGGAAGATGATATAGACGTTCTCCTTTCCTGGCTCGACTTCGGCACGACTGGCGGCCAAGTGGTGGGAACAGTTCTGCATCTGTGGAGGTGTTAGATTTCTCTGTTTCTGTAACGGCATGGTTCATCCCGAGCATCTGAGGTACTGACCCTGTCATATTGGTCGCTGCTCATGAAAAAGGGCGTTCCGATCGCCGCGTTCGTGGTCGCCTTGACCTCGATGAAATAGCGCGGCCGCGCCCCGGCCCAGACGGCCGAGGCGAGATAGCCCTTGTCGATCAGCAGATTTGTGAGCGTGCCGTCGGAGTCCGTGAATGTGATGTCGGCCGTTTCTTGGCCGACCCAGTTTCGGAGGTCCGGGTACGTCGGATGGCTTGCTGCATAGCCGCGGATGGTGCTCTGCCAGTTTTGCAGGCCGAATCCTGGCAGGGGGGGATCTAGGTGAGAGAGAAGCTCGAAAACCTGCGCAGGAAGATTAGTTTCTCCCTTTCATATTCCGCGAGAGTGCTCTGCAGAAAAATAAGCACCACGGCATTATACAAAAGAAGAATACTCACAAAGAACTCCCCTGCGGCGCCAATTTTCTTGAATCGCTCAGACACGTCGGCAGTGCGGAACCACTGATGATTGAACGGGCCAACGGCGTCTGGCGCACTTGACCTGCTGATGGCGCCTTGTTCTGGGAAGGCTGCTCGTCTCGCGGCTTGCATGACACGGTCTAGAAGGGCAGAGTAGCTGTCGTCTTCCGTGCCCGGAAGAGGGAACTGCAGCACAGGCGCCAAGTCTGGAGAAAACCTGCTGCGAGCCAGAGCGGACGTGATGTAGAGCACCTCATCGCCCACATCCGGTGTCTGGCTGCGGGCCGCTGACGGCGGTGTGGGTTGATATGCTCTGCTTGGCCCTCCTCCGTCATTTGATTCCGTCCATCCGCTGCTTGGAGTGCCCCGCCGAGACAGCCCGTCGTCGTCGTGGCTCGGCTGTGCTGTCGTTGTCGGCGTCGACGCTTCTAGATCGTCAACCTCTTCGTCAACCTCTTCGTCGACCTCCTCGTCATCCTCCTCGTCATCCTCCTCATCAAGCTCCTCGTCGTCTTCTTCCCCCTCCAGAACACTAACAAAACTGATGCCGCAGTCATCCAGGATTGTCTGCAGAGCGCTGCGCTTCGCGCCCAGGACTGCCTTGGCGGCGTCCACAAGCTCTGGCAGCAGACTTTCACGGATCTGCGTCTCTGGGTCTGTCATAATCCACTCGCAAAACAGCTGTGGCAGCGTGCGGAAGAAGCACAGCTCTTGTCTAGTCTTGTTGCGCGGGACGTAGATCTTGAGTGACGCCGCATCCTCCTGGATGTGGACCGTCGCCGCAGCTCTCTCCACCTTGAGAACCTGTCCGTCTTGGTCCAGGTGAAGCTCCGACGTGATCTTGTTCGTCTCAAAGGTCTCGGCGCTCCGCAGGAGGGCGTAGAACGCGTTTCTGCGGCTGCCTTTTGTTCTGGGGCTGTTGTGCGCCACCGCGAGGCTGTTCACAAGACATTGTCAGCAAGTTCCTTCAATCCTTGACTGCGAGCTCTGTGAGCCATTTGAAAACCCCAAAAACTGACCTCAATAGGGCACGAGCCTTTCGTCTGACGTCACGGTCTGGCGACGAGATGGGCCGCTTGGAGCCCTCGCCGACGGACGATATCTCCTTGATCATCTTCGAGAGGTATCTTTGCCCGAGGCCCGCCCACGCGATGAATGGCTGTAGGGTGCGGAGCTCATCGATGCCAAAGTCGAGGAACTTTGCCTTGCCGGCAAATTCGTCTCCGAGGGACTGGCGGTCGAGAAGCGCAAACCCCTCCTTGCCCCTGCAGAGCTTGACGCCAGCGTCGGGAATTCTGACGGGAAACACGGGCTTGTCGAAGACCGCAGCCACATCCAACTTGCTACGGTCAGCAGTATTGACCAGCAGCGAGTTGAACGTCTCGATGGTCTGCTTCGTCTCCTCGACTGAAAGCGCGGGGCCCACGAGCTTGTCGTAGACCATCTTGACGGTCATTGTGCGCACGCCGAGCCCCCGGACAAAGAAGTCGCGAAGCTCTGGATAGAGTTCGTTGAGCGTGAGCATGCCCCGGATGCGGGTAGCACTAGTCCACAGGCACATGTCGGTTGTGTGCCAGGACATTTTGTCACTGTCATGCGTCTGGGTCTCGAAGCCGCAGATCAGGGCCTCGTCCTTGAACAACGACTTGAGTTCACTTCCCCCCCGCTATCGTTAGCACGGGAGCTGCACGATGGCAATCACTCAATCTTTTTTCAAAACGTACCTCAACTCGTCTGCGCCGAGACTTGCCATGCACTGTTCGAGGTAACTGTACAGCGCGTTGATTCTGTCGAAGTCGCTGCCGGAAACTTGGAAGCATCTGATCTCCTCGACGAGGTCCATCCAGCTGTAGTTTCGGACTTTCAGTGTCTTGCAAAAGAAGTTTTCAATACTGGAGCGGTCCTGTCGAGATCGGTCTTCGTAGTGTTCGGCATAGCGTCTGATCAGTGAGCACTTTTCAATCATGTCGATCGGCGCCTCCCACACGCAATATTCAGGGATGGCCCACTCGGGGTTGTTGAGATCATTCCCGGGAACAAAGATCAATTTTTCCGAGTCGAAAAGTTCCCTATGAGAAAGAGAGGGTGTTAGCAGACGTATACCAAATATCCCGGTCGACGAGGTGGTGGTCGGAGCCATGTGGCAAGGCGGCGACATACCGAATCTTCTTCTCCCCTTTGTCGGGCTGCCTGGACTTCCGAACCTCCTCTTCAAGGCGGATGTACAACTCATAGACCCTGTCTGGTTTGAGTAGCTCCGCTGCAGATATGTTCCCATTCTTCAGACACTTCAAAACGTCAAGCAAGACGTCCAGGTCAGGACGAAACGCACCAAGATTGAACGCCATGCACAGGGGCTCCCACTTTGGTGGGCATGACTCGTAACTTCTGAACTCGTCCTCCAGATCCCCCAGCTTCAGCCAGGGGAAGTACTCGACATCTAGAAACTGGCTGCACAGCTGCTTGAGATGCTGGGTGGGGAGATAGGTCGAGTCCAGGCGGCGCATGGAATTGCCGTGGCAGAGGACTTTGACCCTCTTGAGCGCGTTGATGACGACCGTCTTGTTCTCAGGGGTTGGCCCTTCTAGTGCCCAGGTAGCTTGAAGAAAGCCGAGGAACTTCTCCGGCCGGTGCTGCGCAACGTACTTGCAGATAGCAGAGGGCGTCTTCCCGTCGGCGTCAATGAGCCGAAGGCGTCGACGCACGCCGAGGAAGTCGTAGAGCCAGTCTTTCCAAGACAGGCTCTGGGGCGTTGGAGGGCTGGGTTCGTCTGCAAAATACACGGCATCCATGATGTAGACGGACTTGAATCCCGGTGCGCCTCCGCCGGCTTCCAGCAGAATGCCAGCACCGTATGGGTCGTCGTCCCGAATGTAGAAATCAACCGTACCGCATTTCCGCATAAATGTATCATGCTCGGAAGAGAGATAGAGCCGATCATAGTTGTATGGCGGCTGGGCCACATGGTGTGATAGATAGAGGAACCTGAGAAGCAGGTGGGTGGCCTGTCTGGGGTAGCCGAATAGCGGTATCTGTTTTATGAAGATAGCTTGGCGGACGGTATTTTCCGACGCAGTCTGAGCCCCCAGACTGTCAAACAGTCTCTTTCTGGTGGCATTGGCAACGGCCTGGGTAGCCACCACGTTCATATCAAGTTCCAAAGGAATCTCCAGATTGGTGACAGCGGCTCGGGCATAATACACGTTCCCAGAATTGATCGAGACCCACCGCCCGTCCCTCAGGGGCAGCAGGTCCAATGCTTTCACCTCCCTCTGTTGGTGCGCCTCCGACAGCTTAAACGGCCTATACAAAAGATCTGCTACCCGGGCGTGCCAGTCTTGGTCTTGGGTGGACTTCATGGTTGAAAACGGCAGCGCAAGGTCGTGTCGCACACGCACCAGCCACTCGCTGAACGACATCAAGGAAAGGCCGTGCTTTCTCAATATGAGCAGATCCCGCCTCTGATACTTGTGTGACAGATAGAGTCCCGGAGTTATGTCGGCGACGAGGGGTTTGCCATCGGCACCGAGCATGGAATCTTGGAGCATCCGAGAAGCCGACAGAAGCCGGAGGGGTAGGAGAGGGTTCTCTGGCCGCAGAACGGGCGTCTGCACCAGCCGGTGGTCGATGTCTTGGATCACGCCCTTCCAAAAGCCGTCCCAGGGATAGCTGTCGTATTGGGGAAGGTATCGCATCCACTGGTACTGCAGCGTGTCGTGCTTGCAGAACAAAAGGACCGCCTTGATGTAGGCTTCCGCGATGCCCCGGGCGAGGCCCAGATTCCTCTGCGACGTCGTTATAATGTCCTCCCGGTTGGCTTGGGTGACAAAATCGGCGTGGATCAGGAACTAATTTTGTCCGTCTGTTAGCTGTCTATCACCATTGGGTGTTTTTTGAGGGCGAGCTGGCGTACCTTGAACCCCATCTTCTTGACTGGTAAAAAAGCAAAGATGTATTCGTTCTCGAGAACGGGGACCGATTCCGCATCCATGGGAAACCCGAGAACCACCACACCTGTCGAGTCAGCCCCGGACAGCGATTCCTGGTCCGGGTCCACGCGGTTCTCGTTTGCAGCGAGGCCCGTGACGATGTGCTTGACGGTGTAGTAGCGCTTGACAACCTCTGTGGCCACTTTATTGTGTTTGTCGTCGAATGTGGTTATGGATTTCTTCACGGTCGTGACGTGCGTCTGGCGATCGACCGAGAAGGTGGTGACGGACGTCAAGACATCCTCCGCGTCGTAGAAGGAGACCTGGATCTGCTGAAGCTGCTTCATGAACAAGAGAATAGAGTCGTGTATGTTGCGGAACTGCTCCAGGATGATCTGCTGCCGTCTCGCCGCATCATCCGATCGGCCGTCGCTACGGAGCTTCAGCGTGATGTGGCTGAGCCGGGCGTCGAGGCTGTCGTCGTGGTTCGTCCAAATAGGCGTCGTCATGCCCAGTCCAGAGTCGCCTTTCGGATACTTGAAGCTGAAGGAGTAGTCCCCGGACTGGATGTGGACCTCCTCGGCGGCCATAAAGACCGACTTGAAGCCGATGCCCTTCTCGCCTATGTAGCCAGCGTCCCCCGATGTGCCCTGCGTCTGTTTCTTGGAGCTCTGGCCGACGCTGCAGATGGCCTTCACGTTCTGCGCCGTGAAGCCCTCTTCGTTGCACACAGCTCTGATCCGGTGCGGGTAGACGTGGAACGAAACGCTTGGCGGGCCTCGGGCACTGGTGTACTTGTTGTCGTCGTAGTTTTGGAGCATCTCGAAGACGAACTTGGCACTGCTGGTGTAGAGGTTCTGTGCGAGTCTGTAGGATCATCAGCGAGAGTCAGCTCGAGTTCGCGTTGACCTTCACGCCTGCGCTCGTACGTACGTTTTGACGGAAGACGCTGCATGGCGTTTCAGGTGCTCCCAGGACTCCAGCAGTCCGTCGTACTGTTCCTTAGTCAAAGATTTTTTCATCACTTCGAGGAGGTCTGGTGGGATGTAGCCGTTTTGTTTCCCCATCTCCTGCACAACCTTTTGTGCTTCTGCGCGAGCGGACATGATGTAGGAGACGCGAAGACAGACGGGGAGAAAGAAAAGAGTAAAAGCGTAAAAAATTGAAAGCAATATGAAAGACGAACGATGAAAAATGAAAGATGCATGTGGAAAACGCAAAATAAAATGTAGATGCAAAATGAAACGGAAGAAGGAATAATTTGTACCAAGGGAGAAGTACTCCAGGGAACAATCGCCCTTTTACTCCAACAACGGAAATGGTTCATATCAACAGTGCAAAATGAAGGGACGCGGCTGTCCAGGAGGCAGTCACGGTTAGGCGCCTCGAGCGCCTCGCTCATTGGACGCCGCGCCCCTGCATCGTGTCTGGGGTAGGTTCCGGGCCACATTTTCAGGCCGGAAGGGTCTAATTGTAGGTCTTCCTGCAGGTGTGTTTCAACATCCTTTTCTTTGATGGTGGGTGGGGGTGTCAAGACAAAACAAGGAATCCAAAATAGATGCAGGCGGTTCCTACGAGTTCACCATCGATCAAGCACTCCCCGTTCTTTCTTACAGCAGGTTCGCCCCCTACTAGATATAGCGCCGACGCGGGCGGTAAAAAGGGGCCCCTTAATACGGCCCGCGCGGTCCGTATGAGTCTAATACCTACACGCAGTGTACGAGTGAAGAGCTGAACCGATCTAGTAGCGGATATGGTGGGGCGGATTGATGAATGTCCGCTACGCGTTTTAACTCTAACCGTGGAAAAAGCTAGGCCGTAGAACGTAGCAGACAGCACCGCGGTTAGCATTGAACTTAACCAGTAGAACATGCACGCTCTCGTGGGTCCGCGCGACATATACGACGGTACTCCGGAGTACGGCAGCGTACGGCGCGAGCGTCTTCCTCCCTGGACGGCGGCAACCGCCGGCCGACGACCTCCCTCGACACCATCTTCCACGGCTACCTCCACACCAACCTCGTGGCTTATAAATCCACGCCTATCCACCTCCTCTACTCCGAGGCGGGTATACTGCCGTTAAACCTCTACCTCACTTACCGCCGCGCCGTCTTCTTTTCCCGGCCAGACTACCAGGCAAAAACCCAAGCGATTTGGGAGACAGGCTTTCGCACCCGCCCAATAAACTCCCGAAGCCCAGCGCCCACGCTAAGCCCACGCCCAACCCCCGAGGAGACGGACTGGACTACCGTCACTGACCGACGGAAGACCCGCTGGCAACAGGACGCCGGCAACGGCTACTCCACGGGATCCCTCGCGGCACGGACACCGTGCTAGATGGCGCCGCCCACCTCCACCTTACCAAGGCGGAAAGCACTCCTCGCGCTTAGATCTGTGGCATTTTTTCCCCGGGAGGACTCTGTCTATCTAGTCGCCAATAGCCAGGAGTGGCCGAGAAAGGCGGATAATAATATCAATAATAATAATTTTAAAAAACCAGGCCACGAATCTGCCACCACTGCCAGACGTGGGAGCACGAAGCGCGTAGCTGTCGGAAGCCCCCCCGCTATGCGGACTACGGAGGGGCCCACGGGAGTCCTTGCACTAAGCCCCCGGACGAGAGACGCTGCCCGAACTGCCGCGGGCCGCACCCAGCCTACTCCCGCACCTGCCCGTTCTACCCGGACACCCGAGCCGAGCACCAAGACGCCAACGGCACAGGCCGCCGCCTATCCCCCGCCCGCCCCGATACAGCCGATATATCACGCACGCCGCAGCTCCCCCCTCTATCCCTCTAATGGTACTAATCATTTCATAGAATATCCACAAAACTAACGACCACGCACGGACAGCACTCTACTACGCCGATACCCTCGGCGCCGACGTCCTCTTCCTACAAGAAGTAATAAAAACGTCGAGCGGCGACGCCCCCGGGCCGACCTCCGGCAAATACCATAAGCTCTGGGCCGGGGAGGGCCGCCTCGCCGGCTACGTAGCGAAGAGCCTACCGTTATCCTGCTGGGA
>WOUA01000127.1:0-25998 GCA_021397985.1 Sporothrix dimorphospora
TCGGACGGTATTATCGTCTGAAGCCGACGCGATCGTCTTGCCGTCGCACGAGAAGGCGACAGAATTAACCGAATCGTTATGGCCATCGAGCGTCGTCTGGTGTGCGCCTGTACTAGCATCCCAGAGTCGGACGGTATTATCGCTTGAAGCCGACGCGATTATCTTACCGTCGCGCGAGAAGGCGATAAAATTAACCGAATCGTCATGGCCCGCGAGCGTCGTCTTGTGTGCGCCTGTACCAGCATCCCAGAGTCGGACGGTATTATCGTCTGAAGCCGACGCGATCGTCCTACCGTCGCGCGAGAAGGCGACAAAATTAACCGAATCATTATGGCCCTCGAGCGTCGTCTGGTATACGCCTGTACTAGCATCCCAGAGTCGGACGGTATTATCGTCTGAAGCCGACGCGATCGTCTTGCCGTCGCACGAGAAGGCGACAGAATTAACCGAATCGTCATGGCCCTCGAGCGTCGTCTTGTGTGCGCCTGTACCAGCATCCCAGAGTCGGACGGTATTATCGCTTGAAGCCGACGCGATCGTCTTGCCGTCGCACGAGAAGGCGACAGCCGTAACCCAACCGCTATGGCCCTCGAGCGTTTGTCGACATGGGTCCCAAGATTCGGCAATACCCACCACATCCTTCACGAACGACAGGCGCTCATTCCAATACAGCCTTCTGACCTCCGTCTGAGTTGGACAGAATATTATTGCAGCCGCGTATACTTGCAAGGGATTCCGTTCCACGACGTATCTATAGCCAACGACAAATCTCTCGGCGTCTTCTAGGAATTTAACAAACCAAGGCTGTGCGTTGGGCTGCAACTATAGGAGGTTAGTTTAGTAGTAATACTTGGAACATTATGGGTGCATACCCAGACAAGTTTCAGAAGCTTCCCAGTCGAGATGACTGCCTCTGCAAGCCTACCCACGAGGGAGAGGCTCTCGACCCAGTGGAGAAAATGCTTCTCGAAAAACGAATATACCGCGTCGTTATCAAGTAAACCTGCGTCGCCACCGTCGTAGACTTGGCAAAGATGATTCACCCAGTAGCTACACGAGTATCGAAGGTGAAGGAGAGGGTCATCGTCCGGGGGTATAACGACGTCGATGGGGTAACCGGGATCGTGCAAGTTGTATATGTCTCGTCGTAACGTCTTCGACATGGATTCGAGTGACCGTAGCACCATTATACTATGCCCTTGAACGAGTCCATCGGGGAAGATGTTGGTTGTGTCCTGCTCGAGGAAGTCCTGTGCCGACTTGTGTATCAGGGAGACGGTGTTGCCAGATACTATTAGAAAAGAGCCGCATTTCCTAGCAGTCGCCCCGGCCTTGCGGATGGCCTGCGGGTCTGCTTTCGGTTTGCCGCAGGCCAGTCCGGCAAGCACGGCCAGCTCGGCGACGGAAAGCGGGCGAATTGCGAGAACACAAGCCGCGAGGATGTCGAGACAGCTTTTCCGGCGATCAGTGTCACCTCGCCCGAGCCTACCTATCATATACTCGTAGAACGAGTGTAGGGTTTTGGGGAATTTGTCCACTACAGCGGTGGCTTCATCGCCCCAGTCACCCCCCTCCTCGAGCTCCTTGAACACTAGGGCTACCCAGAGGAAGGTGTTCCCGGCTCGTTCGTGGATTGTTCTTTTCGCCCTTTCCAGGTCCGCCTTCTGGTAGGCGCCTCTTGATTGCAACGCGGAGATCTTATGATCGATATAGGCGAGGACGGGTTGTTCGAGGCTCTGGGCGTCCAGCTCAATGATGTTCGTCGTAGTGGCTGCCTTCCGGAGGTCTACCTCCGGACGACTGGAGATCAGCCATCTGACCTTCTGGTTGCCAAGTGACTCCGAGATGAGCTCGTCGAGGTTCGCTAGGTTATCACATTCGTCGAGTGCGTCGACCGCAAGGTATACAGACGACAGGTCGGAGTCTTCGAGCATACTTTTAAACACCTTCTTGAGGCTGAAAAATACGTCTGCGCCTTCGAAGAGCTTTGAACCCGAATTCTCAAACTTCGGCAGCAAGTATTTTATGAGCTGTGGCTGCTGGATGAGCAGTAGCCACATGAGCGACCTTAGGACGGCCGTGGCGCTCCTCAAGGGCTCGTTCGTGGCCTGGCAGAAGAAGAATGAAAGCCGGGGCGACCACACGCCCGGCCGGCTGGATAGTTCACGGAGAAGGCCGATCATGAGCATCGTCTTTCCCGTGCCGGGGGGACCCTTGATCCATAACAGTCTCGGGGAATCGTCGGTCCAGCTGGTGAACTTTGTGTACTCGGCCGTGCTAAGGATCCACTTGTACGCGTCGCCGAGGAGATCTTCCTTGTTATTCTCGATCCGGTCCATGTCGTCGTGCGGATCCACGACGTAGAGACCGCTGCGGCACTCCGCCACCTTATCCTCCATGCGGTCTTTCTTGTACTCAGCCACCAAGTCGGAAAGGCTCTGGAAAATATTGCCGAGCTGTGATTTCATAGCGTTGCCCTGCTTGGCGACTTCCCCGAGCTCGTCTCTCGCCAGGATCTTGACGTACTGGTCCGAGTCCCTCTCGAGGGCTTTCTCGGCATTGATCACGAGCTTTAGGTTGGCATCCCAGTCGTCGAGGTTCGCGAGCTCGCGGATGGTGATGAGCGCCTGGTTCCCATAATAGGAGCACACGCTTTTCATCTGGTACATAAGGACGGCCTTGTAAAGCTGGATAACGTCGTTTTCCAGCAGGGTCAAGATCGGCCTAAACGATTGGTGTCCTGTCTCGATGTTGTCCCTGTTAAGCAGGTGTCCGGTCATAGCACAGTACCAGTCCATCCGGGATACGACATACGCGATGCCGTCCAGGTTGGCACTCTTCGCCTTCGCGGGGTTTAGGAGGATCTAAATCGGCGTTAGTCGGCGCTGGCACGGGGTCGGCCATATGGGGTCGGGCTGCTTGCTCACCTGTAGACCTACACAGACGCCCGCCCATGGGAGCGCGGCCTGTGGTATGTTGTTGACGGCCAGGTCGACCATGCCCTTCACCGAAAGGACGAACTGGACGACGTCACCGACCATCTTTGTGGCCTTGGACGCGCCAGAGACCTTTGCAAGGCCTTCCTCCACCAGCCTCCTCATTAGTGCCTGCTGTTTGCCCGGGTCTTCCTGCACCAGCCGTGCGCCGTCGTCGGAGACGGGTTCCCCGGGGTCTCCTGCTCCGAGGGCTTTCTTCAAGGTCTTCACGTATAGTCTGGAAAGCTTTGCCGTGTCCTCATGCTCCGCTATCTCGTCGTAAGCGGCTCTCCACAGCTTCTGGGATACGGAAATTCTCGTCACCGCTTGCGGCCTGACGACCTCCGTGACCTTATCAGGCCCTCTGACGCCAGGTCTATTGGCGTGAGGTCGTGCCTCTGCCGCACCTGGGGGATGGGATGTTGGAGCATGACCGAGTACGGACGCTTCGGCCGGCAAGCCGGCTTCCTCGGCGGTGCCGGCTCGGCCGGTCTGGGAATCGGCGGTCGTCGTACCGGCAGGGGTTCGTGACGCCTCCGCATTACTAGGAGTCGAATCCGCACCATGTTCTACGTGTTTGCGATTTGGAAGTTAGACATCTGCGGCAGCTAGTGAGACGCTAGGAATATGGATACGTTTAGTGCCCGAGGTATCAGACCTACCCTTAGATGGTGGGATGGAAGGGGATTGCGAGCGACTCCCGAACAACTTCTTAAACGGCTTTTTGAGCTGATCCTGGACACGCGGGGACTTCATGGCTTCGATGGAGCACGTTTTGCAGGGAAGGAATAAAAACGGCGTGTTTATGACAAAGTACCTAACCTTTCCCACATTCACCGTGGTGGGAACAAAATCAGGTTTGCGACGAATGGGAAGAGACGGTCAGTCAATCCGCACCGTCTCAGCCCGGCCCAGAGCTTGAGGGGTTGAAATAGCTGGTGCTCGCTGAGGCTTGTGGCCAATGAGACACGTACAGCATGCGGGCACACGCGCTATTGGCCGTGCTGCCTGCGAGACGGAGGCTTCCACCATTGCGAGGAGTCAACACGAACATGGAATCGAGTAGCGTTTTATTGCCTCTAAGTTATCAAAGAGTAACTCCTTATCCTTAAGATTCAACCACCAGCTCCCCCTATTCAAAATATAGTTTTTCAATCTAAATCTAAAGAAATTCAGGGTGACAGATTGCCACCCGTGCAAGTACGCTGGGCTTCCTTGTGATTGAAGTTTATTCCGCCCGGAGGCACTAAGCCTAAAGGGCTCGTCTGCACGCTGTCGGATAACAGTGTGGCCAACGATATGGTAAAAAGTGCTTGATTCTTGTAGAAATGTACGTGTACCGGGTCACGTAGCAACAGCATACGGGATTTTGAAGCAAGGTGCTCAATTCCAACGAAATATACAGATACAGAGAGAAAGGAGAAAGAAAAAAACACGAGGGTTCATGGGAATTTCTCCTGAACGAGCTCCTGGCCTATGGCTCGTGCTCACCGGGCGACTCGTGCTTAGGCTGGGCAGAAGGTGGATAATAATAATAATATACGGAGGTATCCTTTCTAAGTCTTGTTATTTGAGTATGGCGATCAAGGAGAAATAAGTTGCGATTGATTTTCTGAAAATGGGAACGGCCCAGGGCCAGTAGGCAGGTAAAGGTGGGTAAGGGTGATTGCCAGTGGAAAGGGAGACCCCGTTGATTCGCCGTGGAGGCCCGGTGCCATGACACCTGAGAGTGGCTGATTTAATAGGATTATCTAGGGGATGAGCACGGTAACTTAAGAAGCACAAGGCCTTTCGGAAATCACTGTATTCGTTGTATAGTAGTCTGCTTGTCTCTCTCAATGTGACGCTTTTGGGCGACACATGGAGGGACTCTTGTGGACGTGTGCAGCCACTATCAAATAAACAGTATGGTCATTTTAGGGGGCAAAGTGCTTGTTCGTAAAATGTGTGTCTAATTTCATAATTGCTTCATACCTGGGATTCAGCCCAATTTCACCAAATTTCCTGGCACCTGTCTAGTCACATTGTTTTAGATCAGTTGTGCTCCGGCTGACATCCGACTGATATCCGTAACAGGGAGCACAGGAGCACGGGAAGCACAGGGAGCACAGAAGGGCACACGAGAGCACATCAACTAAGCAGGTTGGAACAGGCACAGCACAGGTGCAACTCCTAAGAAGGAAATTCTCAATGAGGGTTATTGGGTTATATTTTGGGCTCCTATTCTATAATTTGTAAATCTATTGAACTTGAACGCATTTCGAGCCATTGAAGGTAAATAAATGTATTAGGATCCTATGACCACAAATAAAGAAGATGAAAGAAACAAAATATATGTGTATCTATAGGCCAGACATGATGGCACTGGCATCTTTCGTGATACATGATGGCACTGGCATCTTTCGTGATATATTTTGTACTATGTTATTTCGTCATAGCCGTTAGGTTGTATTATTTGATCATTATGTGCACAGTATATACGGATATTTACACTGGATTTCTGCACATAGTGTCCACGTATTATGACAGTGTCTTTAGGTTGACTATTAATGCTGCTCCATCGCTGCTCGGCGATCAACTCTCAAAAATAAGTGGGTCTCCAACAATTTTACCAAGCTCCGATCGCGAATCGCGACAAGAGCTTCATCTTCCTACTCCGGACATGCAACATAATTATCCGGCACCACATCCACCATACACGAGCGAAACTGCACGACACCCTCAGCCACTCGAGCATCTCCCACACATTTCGTCGGCCTTCCCAACATACGGCATTGCCCCGCCGCCGAACCTCTTCACAATGGCGAATCCGACAGGGGCAGCACCGACAGTTGCCTCGTCGTCTTCCTCTCTCCCGCCTCTACCCCCGGGCTGGACCGAGAACAAGGCGCCGACGGGCCACACATACTACTACAATGCACAGACACGCGAGTCGACCTACCGGCGACCCATGCTGCCGCCACCAGCGCCACCAGCACCACCACCACCCGCCGCACCATCACGAGCACCACGCCCTCCGCAACCTTTTGTGCACAGCCAGCCCTTCCGTTCGCATCCCTTCCCTGGCCCACCGCAACCTGGCGCACATGGACCACAAGCCCCCACGGCAGCAGCACCGTTCCTCCGCCTGTCCGATCCCCGCGTCGCCAATGCCTTTATGGCCCAGCAAAGCGCAGCCAACAACCCACAACAACAACAGGGCGGGGGACGTGGTGGTCATGGTGGTCGTGGTGGTGGCTTTGGCGGTCACGGCGGCCGCGGCGGTGGAAACGACCGTCCGCGACCCCAGCCATCCGACAAGCCCCGGTCGCGTACCCCCATCCCCGGCCATGAGGAGTGGGTGCTGGTCTACACAAAGTACGGCCGCCGCTTCGTCCACAACACGGCCAAGAACACGAGCTACTGGCGCATCCCCGAGAAGCTGCTGCCGGCCATTTTGGAGCTGGACAAGGCGGGCATCCACAAGAAGGTGGAGGCGGCGATGGGGAGCAAGGGTGGGAAGAGTGACGCAAAAGACAAGCCGTCCAGTGAGACAATAGGCGCGGCGGCGAGGCCGAGCGCGCCCAACGCACCCAGCGCCCCACCTGACGACCTCGGCTCTGACTACGAAGAGGTCGAGGTGACAGACGATGAGGACGAGGAGGAGGCGAAGGATGGTGGCAATGCCGACGACGACGGTCCGCGCAAACGCCAACGGACAGAAGACGACCTCGGTGACGATGAGTTTGGCGGCGAAGGACGCGACGGCGGCCCCATCGAGTTCAGCGAGGCCGACATTGCCTACCAACTGCAGGCCGCCGCGGCCGGGTATGACGACGGCTATGGGCAGGAGGAGGAGTGGGATGGTGAGGGGGAAGGCTACGACGACGAAGAGCACGTGGATGGAGGGCAAGACGGCGCCACCCTCTTCCGGGCCCTGCTGGACGACTTCCAGATCAACCCGTTCAGCCCGTGGGAGAAGCTCATCGAGGAGGGCAAGGTCTTTGACGACCCGCGCTACACGGCGCTGCCCAACATGAAGGCCCGCAAGGCGGTCTGGGAAGAGTGGTCGCGCGACGCCATCCGCGACCGCAAGGCCCAGCGCGCCCAGGAGGAAAAGGACAACGCGGCCAAGCGGGACCCCCGCGCGCCCTACCTGCAGCTCCTGCAAGACCACGCGACACCCAAGCTCTACTGGGCCGAGTTCAAGCGCAAGTACCGCAAAGACTCGGGCCTGAAAGACACGGTCGCGCCGCACAAGGAAAAGGACAAGGAAAAGCTGTACCGCGAGTTTGTGGCACGCCTCAAACTGCCCGCGACGACGCGGAAGGCCGATCTCACCAAGCTGCTCGAGTCGCTGCCGCGGTCCGTGCTACACAATCAGACGGACGCGGCGACGGGCTTACCGCACGAGCTGACGGGCGACCTGCGGTTCGTGGCCGTGGAGCCGACCGTGCGGGACGCGCTGGTCGAGGCGTTTCTGCGGACGGCCGGGCCGCCACAATGAAACCCGTATGACTCGAAACAATAAGAATAGAAAAAAACCAGTTGTCATATCCTAACGCTGTATTCATGTATCATGCTCGTATCTGACTGTAAAAACAATATCCGTCTTCGTCTGCCCCCCAACCCCCACCGGCTGCCTACCATATCCGCTTCGCCACCATCTCGTACCGCGTAATCGTGTTGAGGTCCATCTCCTTTTTGCCTTTGCCCGTCTCCCGCCGCTCCTTGTCGCGCACCTTTTTCAGGCCCTCGGCGTCGTCCTGGAAGATCCAGCGCCGCCGGTCCTCGCCCACTTCGACTTTTCCGTAGCCGCCCGTGCGCTTGCCCGTGGCGTCAAACGATTCGGGCTCGGCCTGGCCCAGCGCCTCGGCGTGCTCCTGCAGCTTCATGTTCGTGTAGCGGTTGCGCGCGTACCGCAGGAGGGCCATGCCGAGCAGCAGTTTGCCGATGAGCAGAATCAAGAACATGAGGAAGAAGACGACGACCATGGTGACGCCGGCTATGAGGTCGTCGCTGGACCACCACCACGTCCACGACCCAGCAGAAGCCGAGGCGGCGGCTGCGTCGCCGCCCATGGAGGCGTACGGGTTGCCGTGGACGGCGCGGCCGAGGGCGTTGCGGATCAGTAGGTCGAGCCGCTCGAGCGACGCCGCAATGGCCGGGCTCGAGGGCGTCGCCGCCTCGGCCACCAGCGACGTGTGCGTAGAGGGGGGCAGCGGCGACGGCAGGTGGGTGGCCAGGAACATGTGGTATGTCTGCACGGACGACCGGATGAAGAGCGTGCACAGCGGGATGAGCGGCAGGCCCAGGCGGCGCATGAGGGCGGGTGCAATGAAGGCGTTGGTGTAGTAGTCCTTGCACAGGATGTCCAAAATGCGGCTGTAAAAGTTGGGCTTGATGTTGTTGAACTTGTTGATGTAGCCGTGCTTGATCCAGTCGACGACCATCTCGCTGCCAATGACAATGAGAAAGGGCGAGAGCACCTCGATGGACGTCAGCCACGACGGCAAAATCGTGAAGCTGGCCGGCAGGATCGACGCGTTGTGCAGCGGCACCTTGGCGGCCATGTCCTCGAGAATGCCGCCGGTGCCGCCACCCAAGTCCAGACCGGCGCCGGGGACGGACAGCCCGCCAATCTCGACGACGTTGCGCAGGGCAATGATGAAGAGGACGATCCACAGCTGGAACCGCTCGACAATGTCGGCGCAGGCCAGCTGGAAGGTGTTTTCCTTTTCGGTGCGCTTGAAGACGCTGCTCTTGACCTCGACAAACTGGTTGGACATGAGCAGCGACAGCAGCGCGTTCGAGTACGAGTTGACGGCCACGTTGAGCGTGATGACCTGGTAAAAGAGCACCATGGTGTGCGCAATGTTGTAGACGAGCGACAGGCAAAACATGCCAAACGGCAGCAGAATCTTGGACCGCCCCGAGGCCGTGCGCGACAGCGTCTCGGAGCTGAACAGACACTCAAAGATGTCCTGGCCGAGGGCCGACAACAGACGGTCGCCAACTTCGACGAGGTTGTAGATGACGTACAGCTTGACGGCCGACTGCGCGCGCACAAAGTGGTACATGCGGCTGGCGTCGAGGTTCATGAGCGCGAGCGAGCTGCACACAATGACGGCGCCCTGCAGCAGGTCGGCCTTGTGGAAGGAGGTCAAGTTTGAGGGCATCGACTTGGTGCGGCGGTGGCCCCAGATCTTGCGGCTTGGCCGGGTCGTGGCGGAGGCTTCCGTGCCAGGGGTCTGCACGTGTCGCCGGCTGCGTGGCGGGCCGTCTGTGGAAGGGCCTGCGCCGTCGCTCATGGAGCTGCCGTTACTCCGGCCACGAGGCCGTCCACTGGTCGTTGCCGTTGGCGGTGTCGGATCTGTGGATGAGGATGTCGCTGCTGCTGCTCCTGCTGCGGCAGCCTTTGATGTCGGCCGTGGCTGCCTCCCCCTCCGCCACATCCGACCCAGCCCTCGCCACACATACGCCGTCATCCACCGCACCTCCTTCCACAGCACATAGCCCCACCAGCGCACCAGCACGCTCACGGCGATGCAAAAGCGCAGCGGCAGGATGGTCAGCGTCCACAGCCAGGCGTCCAGGCAGGCCAGGGCGCCAAAGTAGATGGTGCGCTCGAGGTACGTCGGGAGCAACAAGAAGTTTTTGAGCCGCTCAAACTTGACGGCATGCGACTCGTAGGGGATGTCGGAGGCGTACGAGTGGTGGATGTACAAGGGGCTGGGCCGCTGGCCGGCGAGCTCGAGCTGCAGCAGCGTGGGCAGGGACATGGGCGGCAGCGGGATGGAGGGCGGGATGGGCGAGGGCAGGCGGTGTTCGCTGTGGTTAGGGGGGTGGTTGCCGCCGTCGACTTTTAGACCCAACTGGGGACCGGGACGCAGCGCTGTTGTGGCACCAACCCCAGCACCGACACCGACACCACCGGCCTTGCCGCCGTCAATGTGCAGAGACGGCGGCCGGGGTGCCGTGTTGTGCGAGTGCCGGCGGGTCCCAGTGTTACTAGCGACCGGCGGTACGGCACTCTGTGTTGGGGGTTGTTGCTGCTGCAGCTGCTGCTGCTGCTGCTGTTGCTGTTGCTGTTGTTGCGTGGCAGCCGACTTGCGGCGACTGATGGGTGGTGTCGACAGCGTGCGAAGCGAACCGGTCGAGTTCCAGTGCCGCTGCACGCGTCGTTGTGGCTCGTCGGTATGGGCGGCCACCGCCGTCGGCTCGACTGCATCGCCATGGCGGACGTCCGCTCGGGGAAACTGTGTGAGCTGCTGGCCATTGAGCGGCGGGCTGAACCCGCTGCGGGCCGTCATGCTACCCGTAACCATCTCGCCGTCGTCGGACAGGGCCGCGATAGGCAGCGACTCGGTCAGCTCGGCCATCTTACTGGCCGACAACCGCCGGACGCCGCTCGGATGTGATGGCGAGGCAATCTTGGGCGTGCCGATCGACGGCGACACCACCGGCTTGTCGTCTGGGGCCATGGCGGTAGCTGTGGTAGCCGTGGTGTTTGTCGAGGTCTCCGTTGCTTCAGGCTGTGGCTGTGCCTGCACCTTTGTGCCTTCCGGAAACTGTGCAACGGACGGTTCGATCGGCGATGGTGATGGTGATGGTGATGGTAGCTGGAAGACGCCGTCGACGTTCACGGTGAGGCTGCTCTTCTCAATGTGCGCACGGCTCGGCCGTCGGGCATTCGCGTCGCCCTCCGAGAGCCCCTGTAGGGCGGGAGGCATGGCTGGACAGGCGCGCTGGGTTCTCGCAGGTTGTTGGACTCGGATCGGTGTGGTCGTCGAGGCCGTCAAAGCATGGCAATGCGTACGATGGCGTACAATGGCGTCGGCTAGGTTTCCATTGGCTACAGCGTGCGCAGCCCTCGTCAGTACCGTCGTAGAGATGTGTCGGATGTTTGTTTCGAGGGTCCGAAGAAAGTGACGTTGAAATGGTGGAAACGACAAGTCAGGGAGGTCGAAGACGGATGCTGTGACGTGACGAAAGGGACAAATGTTGCTCTATCTAATCTCGAACTCAATTTACCCGTTGGGGACCATTAGCGAGCTGACCGCTAAAAGATCCCCCAAGGGTCGCTGAACGACAGGGGCTAGGTCTGGCCCTGTGACGGCAGGCGGCTATTAGCGCCGATGCCCTGAACAACGGCTACCACGCCTACCGACCACGCACCCAACCACGCCCCATGGCCCCATATTATTACCCCGTACGGAGGTACCCCGATGTCGTCTTAGGTCCGAAAGCGCTTCAGCTTTGGCTTCTCGCCTTTCGTATTCCCCTCTCAACTTTCCAACCACCAACAGCACTTCGACACCTCGACACCTCGACGACATCGCCACGGCCGCGACCACCCGACCTCGCCGCCGCCGTCTTCGAATCAAACTACTGATAACCCCCCAGACATGCTCTGGTGCCTCGTCAAAGCTACACGGGGACGGTGACTACGAGCCATGGCGCCGCCACGCCGCGGAAGCGGAAGCAGCGGGCCGCAGGGAGGCACCTTTGCGCCTCTTGTGCGGTTCTACCAGGTAGGCGGCCGTGTGGTAGCATACGGGGTGGTCTTGCGAGCCGTTTGCTAACTGTGTGTGTCTACAGAGCTCCTATGCTTCCGACTATGCCGGCTTTACCTTGCTTTTAGTCGCATACCTTTATGTTGGTGATCTCCTCCCTCGACCTCGATCACGGATCGACGACGACGTCGACGAGGTCGACGAGCTCGACAAGACAACAAGCTAAACAAGACGAACCACCGCTGACCGACCGTCTAGATCCAATTCTTTGTCGAGCCCTTCCACCGGCTGTTCTTTGTTAACGACCTGAACATCTCGTACCCGCATGCCGAAGTCGAGCGCGTGCCCGTCTGTACGTCCACCACCAGCCTCCATCCCATTGTCCTCCTTCATCTTGACTGACCCTTCCTCGCTTCTCCCCCAGCTATGAACTTCGTCTACGCCCTCTTCGTCCCGCTGTTCGTCATCCTCCTCTACAACGCCGTCTTCAGCTCCGAGGTCCACAAGCACCACGTCTCCGTCCTCGGCATCGCCATCGCCCTCGTCTTGACGTCCACCGTCACCGACATCATCAAGAACATGGTCGGCCGCCCGCGCCCGGACCTGCTCGCCCGCTGCAGCCCGGCCCCCGGCACGCCGCCCAGCACCCTCGTCTCGCTCGACATTTGCACCCAGACCGACCACCACCGCCTGCACGACGGCTGGCGCTCGTTTCCCAGCGGCCACTCCAGCTTTGCCTTTGCCGGGCTGGGCTATACGAGCCTGTTTCTGGCCGGCCAGCTCCAGATTTTTGTTCTCCGAAACAGCGGGTGGTCGTCCTCCAGCCCATCCTCCAGCGCCCCGGGCGTGCCCGCCGTCCACGTGCGCGGCGACCTGGGCAAGATTTTGGTGTGCCTCGCCCCGCTGCTGGGCGCCGCCATGATTGCCATCAGCCGGTGCCAGGACTACCGCCACGACGTGTACGACGTGTGCACGGGCGCGCTGCTGGGCTGGACCATTGCCTACTGGAGCTACCGCCGGTACTGGCCGCACCTGAGTAGCAGCCACTGCGACGAGCCGTATCCGGGGCCGAGTCCGTCGGCACGCAACGACGGCAACGACTACGGCCGTTTGCGAGACGAAGAGGAGGGCTATCGGGAGGACTAGGGCCCAGGGCCCATCTCTCGATTGATCGTCCTCGTGGCAGTAGTGTATGATGTTTTGGTGGGACAGTGTTTATATAGGCAGCCCGTAGGCACGGCGGGCCGCGTGTAGTATTATGCAAGCATGAGGAGGAATGGAGCCTTTCTAAGAATGCATGTGAACAGGCTACAGGATATTCGACGTGGCTGGGCATTGGATCCACGGCAACATAGTCTCGTTTTCACGACGTGCATTTGCCATTGGCTTTATGGTAACAGTAACGAATAACATGGTTTTCTTTTCCCGCGGCTTCATGTAGTTTGGCACAAGCTATTAGTAATACATCTATGATGGAAACATCTCATGATTGTGTGCTAGAAAGCAGCAGGGCACCTCTCGTCAGTCCCTTGCTGCCTTTCTCGCTATGTGTTCCGGCCCGTTGAGCATCCCCCTACTTGTCGTCGGTGCTCTCCTCTTTCGCCAGGTCGTGCTCCTTCAGCAGCGCCGTGATCTCGTCTGCGCTCCACAGCCGGTGGTAGATCTTGCCATCCTTGGTCTGGCCGACCGTCGCGAATTCGACTTTGTCCTGTTAGCGGGTGCAGTTTCAATGCAAATTGGGGGAAAGGGGAAAGGGGAGAGAGGGGAGAGGGGGGGCCTACTCTTCTCGCTGCTCAACTTCGTCGAGTCCATGGTCTTGCTCAGCACCTTGACCGCCATCCCGCACGCCTCCTTGAGCGTGCAGTCCTCCTTGTAGTCCTGCTTCAGCAGGCTCTGTGCGCTCGCATTGTTCGCGCCGGCGCTCGTCGCCTTCCACCCGCCGTAGTTGCCCGACGGGTTCGACAGGTACAGCTGGAACTGCCGCTGCGGGTCCCACCCAGCGTAGATGAACGACACGCCAAACGGCCGCAGGCCGCCGTGCTGCGTGTAGCCTTGCTTCAGGTCGCATAGCCGGCGCACCAGCTGCTCGCAGGGGATGTCTGTGTTGTAGGTGAGGAGGTAGCGCTGCGCGGCTTGGCGGGCGTAGTTGATCAGAATGTTGGCGTCGGCCGTCATGCCCGCGACAGCGCAGATCATGTTGTCATTCAGAATGTACAGCTTCTCGGCGGACGTGTCCTGCTCTAATAACTTGGACGTGACCTTTCTCTCTGCCGCGAGCACGATGCCGTCCTTGGCCAGGATGCCAATCGCTGTGCCGGCGTGCGAGATGGCCTCCAGGGCGTACTCGACCTGGTACAGCCGGCCCTCGGGCGAGAAGATGGTAGTCTGGAAGAGGGGGAGGGGGGTTGTTGTCAGCTTGCTTCAAGATGCTCTGTGGAACAGCTTCAGCTCGAGCTCAAAACTTACACGAGAATCGTACCGTCTCGACATGGTGAAGACGAGCTGACAGAAAGACCGTAGAGGCGAATTGGAGTGCGTCGAGATGCGGCGTGCGGCGGGGTGTCGAGGCAGAACAAGAGACGTCGCGATGGAAATGTTTCGATGTTTCGTGCGTGCGATGGGAGGTGACGATGAAAGCAGAGCACACAGCAACCAAATGGACGGCCCAGCCTGCCTGGGGAGCTTCAGCCAGCCAGGCAAGCGATTCGACGCGTAGCTTGAAACGGGCACGCTAAGAAACACTCGATGCCTGACAATCCAGGCACAAACGAAACCCGACGAGCACTTGGCTGCCTTACGTAATCCACGCTATTTCTTGCTTCCCCCATTCCGTCCGGTCTCTTTGCCACCTGTCGCGCATGAGCATCGTCAACAGTCGTCCCCGGAGTCCCGCCACCGCCTTTCCCTCTCGTTCTTTCGTTCTTTCAAAGACCGGAAGGCAGCAACTTTGTCTGCGCCAACTCGCTTTTGCCTCTGTGACCACCAGACGAAAGCATTGGGGGCGCGCACGACCCCTGTATGACGGCCAGCATACGGCACGTGACGCCGCGAACGGCCTAGCCTCGAGCAGTTGCAGCAATTTACAGCAATTTACAGCAACCTTCAGCAGTGAAGTGCACTAAATCGACAGCAAGCACTCCACCGAAGCAAATTTGCCACCAGCCAGCAAGCAGCAAGCAGCTTGGCCCCCCAAAGCGAGAAGCTCCTTCCCCTTTGCGCCTGCTGAAGACCTCACCGGTCCTTCCTTCCCTCTTTCACTCCACGATAATATTTCCCACGGCAAGAGCAACCGAGCCCAGTAACAAATCTGGGTCTTTCCATAAATACGTGCGCGTAGTTTGCTGAGGCGAGGCTTCGGACATTTCGAACGCGAAACGAAATCTCCGACGCGCATCTGTAGTCGTGTGATCGCGAAGAAAAGGCGCCTGCAGTAGACTTTTTATCGTCCGTTTGCTCCCCTTTGCGGCGCGCAATTGCGAGCGCGGCAGAAGAGCACGCGCCTGGCGACAGCCGGCACGACCCACGAAACACGAGACACGGGATACGACATCCACGACATTCACGACGCACAAGGACCGGAACCAGAACTGGAACCAGAACCAGATCCAGAACCAGAACCACAACCACTTCACCATGTCAGGTAAGCTTGCCCACGCTCCCCCGTTTCCCTTTCCTCCGTCGCGTCCACGCCCCCTAACCACCATGCCTCCAGACGCCGAACCGCGCCGCTCCGTGCGCAGCACCAAGGGCCAGCACAAGTCCCTCGACCACCTCGAAGCGCCGACGCCGACGCCCGACGGCATCAAGGATGGCGGTGGCGCCGCCGCCGCCGCTGGTGCCGCTGCCACGGGCAAGAAGCGTGGGCGCAAGGGCAGCAAGAAGCCCGAGAGCCCGCAGGAGGACGACTCGGAAGAAGAAATCATCCGCTGCGTGTGTGGCGCGCGCGAGCAGGACGGCGACCCGGGCGAGCCGTGGATTGCGTGCGACACCTGCACCGCGTGGCAGCACAACGTGTGCATGGGCATGAGCGTGTACAGCGAAGACTTGGCTAAGGACTACTTCTGCGAGCAATGCAAGCCCGAGAACCACAAGGAGCTGCTGGAAGGCATGGCCCGCGGCGAGCGGCCGTGGGAGGAGCGCCGCCGGCAGTACGAAGAAGAAAAGGCGAGCGACAAGCGGCGCAAGGGTGGCCGGAAAGCCAAGCCGAAGCGCAACAGCGACGCCAAAGAAGGATCCGCCAAGCCGTCACCGACGCCCGAGGCTCGGCGCGAGATGAAGGGGCCCTCGGGCAACAAACGCAAAACGCGGGCCGATTCGGAGGAAGACGCCAAGGACGGCAAGCCCCAGCGACGGAAGCTGTCGGAAGAAGTGCTGCCCGTGTACAACCCGCCCGACGACCTGCCCGAACACATTGCCGACCTGGCCGACGCACGCCAGACGCCCGCCAAGGGCCTGACCCGTGCCATCTCGGAGGTGCTGGGCGCCATGCAGAAACGCGGCGAGTTCTCACCGGCCGACGGCGCCTCGGTTGAGTCGACGGCTGAGCGCTTCGCCCTGCAGATCGAGCGCGCCGTGCACGACGCCCACCCGACACACAAGGAGTACGGCGCGCAGGTGCGGACGCTCCGTTTTAACCTCAAGGAGAACCACGACCTAGTCGCGCGCCTCGTACACGGCTCGCTAATTCCGCCCATGCTCGCCACCATGTCCAGCGACGAGCTGGCGTCACGCGAGCTGCAGCAGAAGACCGCCAAGATGAAGGCACAGGCCGAGCGCCAGAGCATCATCACCGAGGCGGACGACGCGTCGGCCCCACGGCTGCGGCGCACGCACAAGGGCGAGGAGCTCGTCGAACGCGACCGGGACAATGCCGCAGTGTCCACCGAGGACAAGCCGTCGGCACTGCGCCGGCAGAGTGCACGCGACGGCACCGATGTGGAGATGGCCGACGGCGGTGCCAGACGGCGCGGGTCGGAGGCCGGCGGGCCTCGCGGTGCACAGGGCCGGGGCGGCCTGCGTGTCGAGACAAAGAGCGAGGGCGGCAACAAGAAAGACTTTGACCTCAAGCGTGTCTTCTCCAGCGTGCGCTCGCCCACAGCGACGGCCACACACCAGCGCCGGCCGTCGCAGCCACAGTTCGCATCCGACGGTCCGGGCGACGACCCAGACGTTGATCGTCTGCTTCAGGACGACGGCGATGAGTCACCGCCCTACTCGCCGTCGGAAGAGACCGACCCAGACGTTGTGTGGCGCGGCAATGTCAACATGAACACGATTGCCAACTTCCAGGCGACGGCACGGCACGTCGGTGGGGTTAACCTCAGCGCGACCATCGGCCTGCCCTGGACGACGCTGGTGCCCAAGAAACTCACTGTGGCGGGCCGTATCGACGAACAGATCGCCACCGAGTACCTGTGCAGCCTGCGCTACAGTGCCCCGACCGACATTAGTGTTGCCAGCCTGAGTCCGGCCACCGATGCCGCCAAGGCTGATTTCCTGGCGCTCATCGACTACTTTACCCAGCGGCACCGCTACGGCGTCGTCGGCGAGAAGGGCGTCGGCAACGTCCGCGACACGTACCTAGTGCCCATCCCGTCGGGCACGAGCAGCCACCCGGAGTTCATGCTCAACCTCGAGGACAATTTTATCCCTACGTCTCGCACTGCTCCCATGCTGCTGCTTGTCGTCGTGTACCGCAACGACCCGGCGGCCATGGAGAAGCTGCGGGGACCCAACTGGGCCGGCCAATACGTCGGTGGTGCGGGGCCTACACCCGGCTCCCTGGAGAGCACACCCAGCACGGCCACGCCTCAGCCCCCTGCAGCAGGCGGACCCGGAGGCACGCGGACCGCTTCGATCTCGGCACCGGCGTTCTCGCCCATGGTCCCGCAGACGCCGACGATGCCGACACAAGTGCAGGCTCAACAGCCTCTGCCTCCGACACCAGCATTGTCGCAGCCTTTGGCGCAACCAGTGCCGCAACAACAACAACAACAACGGCTACCCCCGGTGCAGTCCCAGCCACCACCGCAGCAACAAATCCAACCACAGCCGCCGGTTCAACACCAACCCATTGCGACCAGACCGCATGTGCCGCCCCAGCCTGCAGCTGCACTGGCTTCTGCACCGGCGCCTGCACCTCCACACCCTCTACCTCTGGCTCAGCCTCAGCAGCAGCAGGTGCCCCACCCAGGGGCGGCTGCCGGCCATCCGCCGCCTACACAGCAACAACAGCAGCAACATCACCATGCTGTCCCGCCGCCAGGTCCTCCTGTTGTGACGGCCGCCTCCGCTGCCGCCGCGCAGCAGGCCGCCCGCGAACAGGCCCAGCGCGACGGCGAAGCCATTGCTCGCGAGATATTGGGTCCGCTGGCCACGTGCTCCGCCGCGGGCTTCCTCATGACCCAGGCCGCCAAGATGCAGAAGAACGAGTGGCTGCTGGTGCGCGCCGTCTTTGAGCAGCAGCCGCAGACGCAGGACGACCTGCAGCTCCTGAAGCACGAGTTGGAGCGGTATAACGACCGCAACCATCACAGCAATAGTCACCACAACAACGCCAGCAACAGCAATGGCCATGGCCATGGCGCATCGACACCGGGCGCCGCGCAGCAGCAGCAGCAGCAGACATCGACGGCGGCGGCGGCCAAGCAGCACTCACAGACGCCCGTGCCCATTCCGCGGGTGCCGCACACGCCCACGGCCGCGCCAATGCCGATTGCACGCCCCGCGCCATCAGGTACAGCGCCCACGCCTCAACCCGGGAATGCCCCGTCGTAAAGGGGAGACTGAGAAGGTGTTAAGTGTCTTCAAATTTTTCGGTTGCATTTATTCCGCGCTGTGCTTTTACGCGATTTATGCTTTCTGTGCCTTTTATTTTCTGTTTCAACGCTTTGCAGACACGAATGGGGGTATTCAAAATAGGAAAAAGGTTGTCTACGTTTTTTTTTGCTAGTTATCTAGCTTGTTTCTTGCTGGGCCAAAACGGATGGCGTACGGACGGTCCGAGCCTGTTCATGTATCCTGTATCTTTATTTTAATGTTCTTTCGTGTATGATACTATTTTTACAGATGTTCGATCAAACAAAAGGAAAGGTTAGACGCATCGTCTACGGTCTGTTGTTGATTCGAACCTTTTATGTACTGCCGTTCTCAATGTCTTGTATGCGACTTGATCTGTCTAATATGCTTTGCTTGTTTTGCTCTTCTTCTATTTGTGTCTTTGTCGGTACCGTCTACGAAAAATTAAATTAAAACAAAACAAAACAAAACAAAACAAAACAAAACAAAACAAAAACATTTTTTTGACAACTTCTGAAATAATCTACGTGCTCATATCATACATTTTGCTGTGACATTTTCCTAATTAACGTGCCGGGAATGTTCTTTACTTTCAACTGCATAGTTAGAAAAAAAGGTTTCACGGCTCAAATTTTTTATTTCATAGGTCTTTTGTCACCATCCACGCAACTCATAGAGTCAATTGTAATCATTGTAAGCATGTTGAAATTATCACTTTTTTCTAGGAAATATCCAACGACACCACAGAAAAACCAAATTAAAAACACAATAATAGGTATGACAAAAAAAAAGCGAATCATATTAAAAAAAAAAACCGGAAGCCGAGTTTCCATTTCCCAATTTCCCAGTTGCTCTCTATGCAAACTGTTTTCGCCCTGCGAATTCAAGAAGAGAAACAAAACCGAAGAAAAAAGAATAAGAACGCGATAAAAGGCGTGGGAATGAGTGCATGACAAAAACAAAAACACCGGGAAAATTCTGCTGTGACAATAATGACATGATAAAGTGTGGTGAATGCAAGTAAACCACAAACGTAAACAATGATGAGGAATAAGAAGAAGAGCAAAATAAAAACAATAACAATGCACAAAATGCACCCAAAACATTAAGTTTTCCCCGTCGCTGACCGAATGATGCCGTATATACTAGTAAAACTGAAATAGAATGAGCGTGATAGTAACGTGGTTGATGTTGAAGAAGTTGAGAAAATGGGGGGGTGACGAAAGAGAGGAGCACGATTAGAGCTCCTCTTCGATGGGTGATTGAGACTCGGGAGCGTTGAGCAGAGTCCGAACGCCGAGGGGGTATGTGTGGGCATTGTCGCGGACAGCGCCAAAGTCGAGGATCTAAGAAAGTATGTGAGCATGTGTGGGAAGGGGGAGAGTAAACAAGAGTAAAAAACAGAACGGGGAGGAAGAACTCACTTCAATATACGTAAGATTGTCCCGCTGGACGGCGGCGACACAGCGCCGAGCGTCAAACTTGACCTGCCAAACACCGGTAAGGTCACTCAGCAGGTCCTGGATGCACTCGCCGGTCTGGATGTCCCACATCTTGACCGTCTTCTCGCTGCCCGAGATCACCTTGCGGCCGTCATGCTGGAAGCAGGTAATAGCGCCCGTATGCGCCGTCAATGTGCTCTTGCACGTGCCAGACTCGGGGTCCCAGACACGGAGTGTGCTGTCCGCGGCCGCAGACACCAGTTTCTCGTCGCGGAGGTCGAGCAGGCCGACGAGAAGCGCGTGGCCCTCGAGGGTGTGGAGGCAGGCACCGGTGTCCAGGTCCCAAATCTTGACGAGCGAGTCCATGGAGCCGGATATGCAACGGTTGCGCTTCATATCCAGGACAACACTATACACCCGCTGGGTATGGCCTTGCAGCACATGCAGCGACTCGCCGGTGCTGATGCGCCACACGCGCACGGTGCTGTCGTAGCTACCGGAGACAAGGATGTCGCCGTGGGCCGCGATCGACCGAACCGAGCTCGTGTGGCCAGAGAGAATGCGGATAAAGTATGGGCACTCGGAATCGTTGGCTGGAGGGCCGGTCTGGATGTAGCGCCGGGAGCCCGGTTCCGGCAGCCGCCAGACACGCAGTTGGTTGTCGCGTGAGCCGGTAATGATGAGGGGCTTCGGCGGCATCATGACAGGCTTGCCGTCCTCGAATTTGCCGGTGGGCTTGGGCATGAGAATCTGCAAACAGCGAACAGTCGACGTATGACCGTAGAACACTTGGGTGCACAGTCCCTTCTCAATGTCCCACACGCGCACAGATCTGTCGGTGCTGCCGGAGACAAGGACGTTGCCCTCGTACTGAAGAGCCCAGACGCCTCCCTCGTGACCTTCGAGCTTCTTCAACAGCTTGCCCGTCTTCGTGTCGTAGATGTGAATCAAGGTGTCGTCGCTGCCCGTAATGATCTTGTCGTCGTCAAACTGCAGGCAGGTGATAACGTGCCGCGGGTGGGCCGTAAAGGCGAGATGCTGTGGCTTTACTTTACCGCTTGTCCAGTTCTGGCGAATCATGTGGTGGCGGCGGTAGAGGGACTTGAACAGGTGGAGATTCCGCAAGCTCGGGAGGCCGATCTTGGGGTTCGGGATGGCTGCAGCAGCAGCACTGGCGGCAGAGATGGGGCCTTCGGACTTGTGTACCTGCGGCCACTGAGACGGCTTCTCTTCTTTGGTCACTGCCTCCTGAGCACTGGCCCGCCGTTTCGAACGCTCCGTGCCGGGGTAGGCTGTGATGCCGCGTTTCCGTTTGGATGTCCGCACCCGCGGTGCAGACGACTCGGGCTTGGACGAGCGGATAAGATCGGTCTCGTCCGCTTCCATGCGCATGCGTAGGCTCAGATCGACCTCGCAGCCATGGGCACCGACGGGGTCCTGCCAGCCCCAGCCCTGCGAGATGGCCCGTTGCAACTCGCCAGCGGGCAGCTCGAACCCGTCCTTGTCCAGCAGCTCTTTCCAGCCGGTCTCGTTGCTGTCGACAATGACACGCCACTGCTTGGAAACCTGTGCGGCGCGGCACAGGTCCTTGAAGTCGAGGTAGGACAGGATATGGAGGCTGAGCTCAAGCGGGAGCTGTTTGAAGAAATCGCACTTGAGGGCCGGGTTGACGACATCGGCAACCGTCTGCAGCGTCTTCCGCGGGCATCTGCGAAGGAACTGGTACATCATAAAAGTCTTGATCTCGTTGGGCATGGTGTCGAATCTCTCCAACATGGACTGCACCGCCATGAAGTTCATCCTTGACATGGCACCATCGGACAAGTTTGGGCCGTCGGGTTGGGAAAATGAGTGGTATCCAGGGTAGGGTGACGTGTCACCGCCTTCGGTGGATTGTGATCGTGTTGTCATCCAGAGGGGTTGGCGAAGAATGCGGTCGTCCAGCTCGTCATGATCGTCGTCATGGAGCTGGGAGGTCGGGTGCACGGCCGACAGCGTGGGCGACAGGCGAGGGCTAGGCAGGCTGGCATCCAAAATACCGACATTGCCGAGAACTCGCGGTGGCAGCGCTCGCACGGTCTGCTGCAAAGACTCGTCGGCATCGGGAAAGCTATCGGCGTCGGCATCATCGACAATTGGCGGCGTGGCAACGGTGTTGCTGAAGACAGTGTGTGCGTCGCTCCCGGTGGGACTAGCAGCTTCATACGGCGCAGGTGTAGCGCTCGGTCCCGCATCTGCCTTGTTGTCGCCTGCCGCCCGCTCGAGACGCAGAGACCGGAACCGTGAAGAACTTCGGTGGCCGTTGCTGGCTCCTATTCCGGAGTTGTCGGGCGTGGCGAGGTATGAGGACTGGCCGCTGGCAAGTTCACTTTCGCGATCATCTTTCAACAAGCCCAGGCCCAGCCTCCTTGGACGGTCGGGTGCTGATGCGGACGTGCTTGCGGATGCCCCGACGTTGGAGGAACGAAGAACCTTGCGGCTGATGGCCGAGACGGGGGAACCAGCCACCGAACTAGAACGAGTCGACCTGCGCAAGGAGCCATCGGCAGGCTGCTTCGACGAGGACGCCGGCTGCGGCGGTGAATCATGGCGTGGCGGGCTCTCAACGCCGGGCTCGGATTTTATCTGGCTGTCGTCGGCGATGTGTGCACGCGGTGGGTGGCGGTGAAAGGGGTTGGACCGCAGAAGGTGGTCGTCTTGGCTGTGTTCAAAGGAGGAGTGGAATTTCTGAGAGTCGTCAAACGATGACCAAGCGTCACTGTCGAGACCGTCGTCGAGATCGAAGCTGAACTTGGACAGCTCCGGCGGAGTCGGTTTGGCGGCGAGCGGGTATTCTTTTGCGTCGAGAGACTGGAGCGTTCGCGGTTCACGAACGTAGAGTGGCGGATATGACCGCTTGGTTGTGGTAGTGGTCGTCACGGTCTTGGTCTCGACACACTCGGCAATCTCAAACTGCAGCCGTGCACCGCGGGCTGCATCGGTCTCGGTGGCATCGTTCCAGTTGACCGATACCATTTGACTGGAGCGAGGCCGGCTGACCTCGGTCGTCTTCTGGGGGGCCTGCGAGTCACTCATTGTGGATTATCGTGGTCTCCGTGCAGGTGATCGAGACCACGTTACTTGTAAAGCGGTAGCAAGGTAGGCGAGTATGCAGTAGACGGGAGGGTTGTTGTCGTCCGCGTGGATGCAGATCGATGGGGAGGACAAAAGTGCAAAGAGAGGGGTTGGGTCGGTGTATCGTGAAGACTAAAGCGCGTTAGTAACGGCACTGGTTGGGATGGCCTCGGCAGGGGCAGGAGAGGGCAGAGGGAGGCAAATAACGGCGATGTGATGTCCTTGAATAGAAATCCAGCCAGAGGACGCAATAGAGGAGACTCACGGAGAGGTGACGGAAGAGAGGGAGGAGGCTGGCCAAATCGATAACGATTTACGCGGATGTCGGACCCAACGCGTGCGTGCTCAGCATCGTATATGGGCGGGAGAAGTCGATGTAAAGTATCCGTTCGCCGGGTGTCGTGTGCAAATCGAGTCTGAGGATGTCGATAGGCAGCCAGGCAGACGGATCCGAGTGTGGAGGGTAGAAATGCGAGGCCCAAAAATTAGAGACGAGGAAGACGCGAGAGGAGAGTGAGGCACGGAAAAGGGATGCGTGACAGAGCCTTCGGGTGGAGGCGGCTGGCAGCACCCTCAAATGTGCAGTCGTGTCCGTGTCGACGGTCGGTTTGTGTACAGAGGGTGCGTCTGCTTGGGATCCCTCCGTTGGTGGTTTGTTGTATGTGCTGTTGGCTGGTGAGAGTTGAGAGACAGAGAAGGTGAGGAAGGCGTGCAAGTGCAGAAAGAGGGTCGCCGACGATGAGGCCGAAAAAGGGCTGGCCACCAGGGAAATGCGGGTTCTGCCTCCGCTCCTTCCTTGGCCCAGCCTGGCCAAACGGGGGGGAAGGGACGAGTGGGCATGGACCAGCCCAGCGGCCGGCGATAAAAAAATCCTGTCGGCTGGTCTGTGGGCCGCGCGCCCCCTCCTCTTTCGCTCGCTCCCTGGCTCCTTCCCCCAAAGAATCCCGTGGATTCACAGCCAAAATCACTCGCTCACGTGCCACGGCGCTCACAAATTTCTACGGTGCACGCTTTTCCAGCGAATGATGGCCTGGACCTGGCCAGGCCCAGCCGCTAACCACCGCGTACTCCGTCCGCTAAAAAGAAAAGCGTCCAGCGACACGCCTCCCTTCAACGGCAGGCAACGCGCGAAGCACGAGTCCTTTTACCAGCGGATCTGACCGTGCAGCGCGGTGCCGTAAGCGCATCAGACGAGGCAAGTTGAAGAACAATGGTCCCCCGCGGGCCCTGCGGAAAGAGCGAGGGGCGCTGTCATCTGCCCGTTCCTGCCTATTTTCTTTTCTTGTGCAATGCTACGGAAGACCGTTCAGATGACTGCCGGTCGCACCTGCCGTTGTAAGCCGCAAACAGAGATGCCTTTTGTGCGAGTCAACAGATGTCACAGAGGCAATGAGGCAATGAGGCAGCGAGGCAGCGAGACACTCGCAAGACCACGAGGCCACACAGCACGAAGGGACCATTTTCCCGGCGCTGTGGGAGGGTGGGGAGCGGTGGAAAGCGGTGCCGCTGCGCTGCCGCTGGAAAAGGGGAGAGAGAAAAAAGGGCAGGAGGCAGCCTTCTTTTTCAGCACAAACGCACAGGCGACTTCGGCGGCCATGGAGGCTGAAAGGAGCTGCAGAAACGACCAAGAAAATTCAAGACGGCGGAAACAAAGAGGGAGAGGACTCCGGGAAAACTGCACTTCCTGCTCGCTCGCCCCGGCGCTCCTTGCCACCACATCTGTCATGTGCAGGGGCGACAACGCGCTTACAGGCTCGCAGGCCTCGTGTTTTGCACTACTTATTATTGCGCATCTCGCACCTTCCTTGCGTTCCGCGCCTTTGTCTTCCCGCTGTAGGCTCGCCGTATCCTGCCTATCGCCGGCTGTCACCTCCAGAACGGGAAGGAGTGCCCGCCAGACAGCCCCTCCCCCGCTCCTGCCTCGCCTGTTGTCTTTGTTCTGCCACAGCGCGCGTCGCTATTAGCCCACTATTTTGCCTCTTTTGCAGGTCTTTGTTTTTGCCAGTCTTTGTTTTTGCAAGTAATTACTACTCGGGTCTCTAATCCGGCCCTGTCATTTGGTTGTTTTGTTATTCGGCTGGTTCTGTAGTTCAACCCAGGCCGCGCAGCCATGCATGGCCCGTCAACAAATAGAATTGCATGGGCCGTTCCGAGCGCCCCCAAATGGCCCTTGTTACGCGCCGAAGATCGCGTCATGCACAGACCGAGCAGACGTCCCATCACCGCGACTGAGTACTCGAATACAAGTTCTGCACTTTGCAAATGAAAAGAAAAGTGGCCGAAATGCACGCTACCCTGTCACTCAGGTTGCATCGCCGGTTGCAACGCGAGAGGCGGCTGTTTACTCGATGAAGCGCGTTACCTCGTTCTGGGAAGTGGCCGCAGATGGCCGCGTGTCTTTACACCACCGGCTGCTGTCAAGACTGGGAGCAACGTGCGAGATTTTGAGAGCGTCCATGCTAGACAAAGCTACCAAGTCAACGACATTGGTATGCAAGGAAGTGAGGTAAAGAACGACGTAAATCCAACGCAACTATAGGTTGTGATAAGACGACGGAAAGGAGAGAAGGAGAATGTATCAAAAGATAAGAAACCAACAGGACAAATGAATGAGCTGTCTTGTTATCCCAGCGGCAGAATCGTATCGTTCAATATAAACCAGTGGAAATGCTTAAACTACCCGTGGTGCAGCCCGGGATACTCTGGAAAGGCTGTTTCTATTTTTGCAAAAATGTATTTGTCTGTTGGGCACATCAAAACTGCATGATATGCTAAGGTTTTTCAAGTTGTAGCACGCGAATGATGGTGGCTTGAAATGTGCGTGTTCCTTTTGTGCAGAAATCGTGCTTTTGTATTTTGCTTACATTTTGTCTTTCTTGGTGTTATTCCGGTTCATACTATTGGATCATGATTTTATTTTCCGAATAGAAGTTGCTTCAATAAAGCTATACCTTCTTCTGCGTATCCTTCAGACAAGAAGTTTTCAGTTTTTCAGGTTTTTTCAGGTTTTATTTAATCAAAAAATAAAGAAGATAGAATATAAATTAAGACAACGATATATAACTCACCTACGCACACATACTTACCACCCACCTTTTCGCCACTGCCGCCGGCATGCCCGCCGTCGCCCCCCGGGCACAGCGCGCCGCCGCGCGGCTCCGAGGCGCCGCCGCA
>WOUA01000128.1:0-25398 GCA_021397985.1 Sporothrix dimorphospora
AAATTAATGCGGATAAAGGATTTGCACCTTTTTCATCTGATCATGAGTCATATATGTTACTATTACACCAAACCGCAAAAATATGTCATTTTAATTAAAAAGTTTTTATTATTATATTAACTTATTTTTTTTTAGATCATAAATAAAGTTATATAATAAATTTAACTTTACCTTAAATTATACATTAATATATAATTACTTCTAACGATGAATTTATTATATACTATAAAATATATTACTTAAAGGAATTTATTATTTTAAATAAATATTAATTATTTTTTATTTATGTTCTAAGCCTAGTACAAGTATCGCACTTGTGTCTATTGATTACAAAACAATTGCATTACTTTTATGCTAACAAGGCTAAAAATATAAGATACGGATAAATATTCAGTTATTTATAAAATTAGTACTTAGTATCTAAAAATCTCTAAATTATTACAAACTAAGCCTATTACGTAATATTATCTTACGTATATTTAAGAAATATCTTAAGGTGAGCTTCGTACTTATATGCTTTCAGTACTTATCTCTGGCTAACTTAGCTTTTCTGCCATGCCTATGTTATACATTTACCTAAGTGAAAGTAACATCCCTGTATAATAATTATTATACCTAAATTAATATCTGGGCACATAAACAACAGATAAACCAGAGGTTAACAAAACCGCTATCTCCTTACGGAGATAAGGCGTTGCCCAGGTTCCTTTCGTACAAGGTTAATCCTTATTATATTCTAATTCCCTCTAGAAGATAGAAACCATACTGTCTCACGACGTATTTAACCCAGCTCATGTAACTTTTTAATCGACGAACAGTCGTACCCTACATAGTTTCTGCATCCATGAGGATAAGTTAAGCCGACATCGAGGTGCCAAACCGCGCACTCATTTTGCACACTCTTGCGCAAATTAGCCTGTTCAACTTGTTATCATAAAATTTTATTTCCATTTTTCACAAAATGGTTCAGACTATTTCTTCATTTTTTTTTATTATTTTTAATTAAATCTTATTATTTTCCACTAATTCAACCTTTTACTGCAAAGGCTCCAATACGACGTTTAGAGATATCCATTGAATATTCCAAATTAGAATTGATATTTCCTCTGTAAATTACAGATGAATTGTTTATATTTTTAAAAGTTCCTTTTATTTTTAATTTAGATAATGATCTATCAGCTCTATAACGTTTAGTTAATCTACCTTTTAATTCTAACCTTATACCTCCTAAATTTTTAAATTCAATAGAATTAAATATAATTTTTCTATTATTATGATTTTCAGTATTGTATAAATTTTTTATAGTTTCATTTAAATTAACATTTTTAACAATGGTATTAATATTTATATTTTTATATCTATTTTCTCTAATATTTGAATTTACATTTGTAATTTCTTTATTTCTTTCTAATTTTTCAATTTTTTTTAAAATAAATTTCATTATTTTTAAAATATGAGCATTTCTATAACTCAATTTTCTTCTTAAAACATCTGTAAATATACTAGGATTATATTCAAAAGATTTTAAATTAATAATATTAAATTCTACTTTTTTTTTATAAAATTTACTTAATAATTTACTTAATTTATATAATAATATATCTTTAAATTTTAAATTATTAATATCAAATCTTAATTTAGTTCTTTTTATATAAATTAATTGTTTATGCAACTTTTTCTTTAAATTTTCACTTAAAATACCTTTATAAATATAAAAAATATTTCTTATTTTTTTTAAAGATATTCTTAATTTTTTTAACTTGTTTTGTAAAACAATTCTTTCTCTATTAAAAACATAAACAGTAATTATAACTTTAGAACTTGTATGTTTTAGTTCAGCTTTACTAATAAATATCTTATTAAAAGATGAATATTTTTTTTTAGCTAATATAACTCTTGATTTAATATTTTTAAAATTTAAATATAACTCAAAATAATTTTTTAACAATTTATTTATACTTAAATCGTAAACAGGTAAATTTTTAATATAATTAGAATTAAAATAATAAATATTATTAGTTCATTCTTTAGATTCAGAAGGAAAATATTTTCTTGGTTCAAAGAAATTTGAAGATTTAAGTGGTACTAATTTATATTTATTATTAATATATTTACTAAATATATTACTTTTATTTAAATTCAATGAATTTTTTAATTTTATATTATTTTTTTTCAATTTTTAATTTAATAATCTTAAAACTAACTTATTTAATAAAAAAAAATGTTGGGTATTAAAAAAGGATTATTGTTATATAACTCACCTTTAGTCGTTGAACAATTTTATTTTTGATCTAAAAATAAACTTCGCTTCAAATTTACTTTTATAAGTAATTCTTGAAATTAACCCAATATTATATCAATTATTTAGAATTCATATCTAAATATTGAAGGACTAACATCCCTAGCGTAGCTTTTCCAATAATCCAAGATCTTTCCTTATTGCATCTTGTGATCTAATGCCCCGCTTACGCGACTGTAAGATTTGTTGTGAATCAAACAGTAAAGCAAGATTAAGCCATTTAGCTTGACAAGTATTAAACATGATTATTAATAATTATAAATTATAATAACTATTAAAGATATTATTTATTTACTAATATCTTTTACTACAACTAATTTCTCAATAGGGAAAATCTTACCTAATATAATGTAAACATTTATACACAAAATATATGATTAAATATAACAAAGTTAAAATAATAACAAACAATAAAAAATAAAATTAACTTATATTAATATAAGTTATAATTTTAGATACACCCTTTTACTCTTTAAGGGGTCTGTGCCCCACATAAACTGTCTTCTAATCACTGTTCCTTTTTTCAAGGTTTATAATATAATACACAAATAAAGGTATTTCACTTTTATCTGATCAATAAACCTTCTATACTAAAAGTTGTTAGAATTATATTCAATAATTAGTAACAGTAAAGCTGCATAGGGTCTTCTCGTCTACCTAGAGGTAAACTGTATCTGCACAGTTATTCCAATTTCACTGAGTCAATCTTAGAGACAGCTGTTGTATCGTTACATCATTCATGCAAGACCGCATTTAACGGCCAAGGCATTTCGCTACCTTAGGATCCTCAGGTTAAGACCGCCATTCACCGGGGATTCCTTAAAAACCAAACTTCTAAAATTCAGTTAATATTGTTAACCTTCCGGCATTGGGCAGATATCACACTCAATACTTAGATTTATCATCTTTATGCAAAGTGCTTTGTTTTAATTAAACAGTCGTACAACATTATTTTATGCTTCTTCCTTTATACTTGATATTAATCAAGATAAATGAGCCCTCCTTATCCCTAAGTTACGGTAGTCAATTTGCCGAGTTCCTTTAAGATTGTTATCTCATGCGCCTTCGTATTCTCTACTAGCTTACTTTCTATAGTTCCTAGGAACGGTTTATATGTATATATATATATATATACAATTACTAATTATTTCCTGCACACTTTCCACTTAAAAATGTTGTCATTGATAGTAATAAGAATTTTCTCATCGTTTTAACCTTAAGGTTAAAAACTTAGAGGCCGTTACTTAAATTCACCATAAGCTTTAGGCGAGCTAATCAGACATTTCAGTCCGATCTTCTTTTTAGTTACTCATGTCACCATTCTCACTTGAGTTATAATATAATTTTTTTAATATAAAAAAATACCAATATTAACTCAACGTTCTGCTACCCCATAAATAATTATAATTATTTATAGACAAGGTATCGGTGTATTATTTAGATCCGTTAAATTTTCGATGCTTTTAACATTTAACAAGTGCTCTGGTACGAGATCTTTAAATTATGGCTGCTTCTAAGCCAATCTCCTTGTCGACTCATATAAAAACCTTCTTAATTTCACTTAATAATAACTTTGGAACCTTAACTCTTGTTCTGGGCTGTTTCCCTTTTGACATACAACCTTATCATTCTATGTCTGATAATTTAAGATTCATCTTTACCATTCCGAGTCCACAAACTCACCGGTAAAATCTTCATGATTCCCCGATCTATACAAAATAAAATGTATTTTTATTTTACATCTTGTCTGAGATTAAGTTCTGTACCTGCTAAGATTTGACTTAAATTGCCTACTGTTATAGGTTTCGCAGAAAACCAGCTAATACAGTCAGAATTGTCTTTCACTATACTTACCACAGTTCATCGGATATCTTTGCAACGATAACCCGTTCGGACCTTTATAGTCCTGACCATGGTAAGATCACTGTACTTCGGGTCTAATTTTAGATATTATTCATTTTTTTTATGATCGGTTTAACTACGCGTTTGCTCACATCTAAAATTAACTTGGTGACCCATTATGCAAAAGGTACGCTCTTGCTTAAGCTCGAGCTGCTTATAAAACTTCTATTTCTACTTATGTTCCCTCACGGTACTACTTTACTATCGCTTATGTATTATATTTAGTCTTTGAGGAAGGTTCCCCATAAAGTTCAAACAGTTTTATGTCCATTTTACTTATTATTTAGACTTCTCTATTTTTGCTCACGCTAATCATAGAATCTCTTTTGATTTCTTTTCCTGAAGCTAATAAGATAATTCAATTCACTTCGTTTATTATCTGATTTCTCTTAGAGTTTATTAACCTAATTAGTCGGGTCTAAATTTTATACTCTTTAATACATAGCTAAATTTCCCTAAAAGTCTCTTTATATACTTACATAAATATATGTATAAATTTTTATTTCGTATCATTTATATTTCTTATAAATTTATAATTTTTTTTATTTAATTTTTCGGGTTACTATGGATCGAACATAGGATCTCTCTGACCCAAACAGAGTGCCTTACCAAACTGGCCTTAACCCGTAAATTACTCAGAAGATATTGGATTCGAACCAATGTTATTTTATTAATTAACATATTTCAAGTATGCCTCCTTAAACCACTCGGACAATCTTCCTATTAATTAATTAAATATATGTTATTTAGATTTAATTAATTAATTTTAATTTACTTTATTAAAAGCACTAATTCCTCAGCGAATTGAACGCTGATAATACTTTTATCAAAAGTACACTTTACCATTAAGTTAAGGAATTTAATGAATTTAAGGAATAAGCGGCTCGAACGCTTAACTTTCTGTGTGTAAAACAGATACTCTACCAATTGAGTTAATTCCTTTTATTATAATATTACGTTATAAAGTAATATTATATTTAATTTTTTTGTTTTATTGTTATGACTATAGCACCTACCATCGCTAGTAATAATATGAAACTAGTTATAATTAATCACATATTATAATTAGTATACATTACATTACCTATACTTGTAATATGACCAACTTCTGCTAAATTTCCATCTCATATTTTACTTGTTACAAATAAAATATCATTATTGTTAATACTTAAATTATTATCTAATGTATTATTTATTTTATTAAAATATACGTTATATAATATATTGTTTAGATAATTATTATTACTTAATATTGCAATATCATAGGGTAATAATTGAAAAATAGGATAATTAAACAATATTGCTACACTTATAGCCAAAGGTATACTATTATTAGTATTACTTTGTAATTCACTCATTCTAATATTAATTAGCATTAAAATAAATAAAAATAAAATAGATACTGCTCCAATATATACAACTAAATAAGATAAACCTAAAAAACTTAGACCTATTATTAATAAATATGAAGATATACCTGCAAATAATCCTATTAAAAATAATAAAGAGATAATGGGATTTTTACTTATAATAACAAATATACCTGATAATATAACTAGTATACAAATAACATCTAATACTTCACTTTTATAACCATTTGTAAAACTTTCATTTATAATAAATAAATTATTCATATATAATTAAAAAAAATTAATACCTAAATAGACAGGAATTTATTACATAATAAATATGTATTTGATTCAAGAGCACTCTGATTTGAACAGAGAACGAAGAGGTTGAAGCTCCTTGTTTTACCATTAAACTATACTCTTGTTATACGGAAAAGGAAAGATTCGAACTTCCAGGTCTAAAAAGACATCAAATAGCAATTGACTCACCCTACCTATGGCTACTTTTCCTGTTTACGAATTAAAACGGCATCGAACCGATATCTACTTCCGTGACAGGGAAGTCCTTTACCAATTAAGTTATTAATTCTTTATATTAATATTAAAAAATATATATATATTTGTTTATAGTAATACTTTTATTATTTTATATATTAATATATGTTTAGTTTATATGTTTGTTGTATATAAAGTAAATGTTTTTTTATTTATATTAGGATTTGCTGGATTCGAACCAACAATTTGATGATTAAAAGTCATATGTATTACCGTTATACAAAAACCCCTATATAATTTAAATTATATATAATATAATATAATATTATTGGTTATTAGTAGGTGGAAGATAACTACGATTTATGTCTACTTTATCTGGAATTGCTAATCTTATATTTCTAGATAATCTTCTTCATTCGTTCGCTTCTCTTTCTAAATGTACTCTTAGTGCAATTTTTGAATTATATTCCTGTTCAATAGTTGTACCTGCTCTAAGATTATAAATACCTTCAAGTGTATTCGGATTGAAACTTCTAGTTCCATTTACTCGCATAAAAGGAGGATCTCCTGGTTTATTAGAGGGTTGGAATCCTGGTTCAGATTCTTCTCATCAATCAATTGTAGCTCTTGGTGCTAAATTACTTAATAAAGGTTGTGTACTAGAACTATATCCTACCAAAGAACTTAGTGAATTATTATTTCCGTATCCGTGTCCAAATCCACCATAATTAATATTAGTAGCTAAACTTGCTAAACCTCCTGGAACTTTGTCAATATATCCTTGCATTGTTTCAATTTCTTTTTTTACCCCTGCAACCTCAGGATGGATTTCTCTTATACGCCTTACACAATCATCTTCAAGGATTTGTAAAATAGTTACATTTTTATTAATTTCACGATCTTGTATGCGAATATTAGGATTATTTCTATTATTCGCATCATCATTAGTTAAATTCGCCTCTTCTGCAGTTCGTTTACGACTATTCTCAGGCTGATTTTGATTATTAGATTCATCAGGATTACTAGTTGATGTAACATTAGATTTACTACTAGAACCTTCTGAATTATTTTTTCATAAAATAGAACTATAATCTGGACCTTTAGGTGGTTGAGGTGTTCCTCCACCTGGATTATTACCTAAGGGATTTGAGCCTGAAGATGATTCCCCACCGTTTATAAATACAATAGCTCAATCTAAAAAAAAAATGTTAAATATAATATTAATAAAACAAATTATTAAAGCTCCCACTCCAAATCCGAATATATATCGTGTAAATCCATCTTTAAAGTCAACTTTAAAGAATAAATAAAAAACTATTTTATATACTACTAGACTTAAAGTACACACACGAAATATATAAAAATAATATTTTCAGTTTAGATCATCTATATTAATAAATGAAAATAAATTAGTATTTTTATATATTATATATGCAATCAATGTGATGGTGAATATTGATAGGTATATACTAATTAGTCTCATCCCTGCCTTGATAAATACATCTAATTTAGTATTTCATACAGTGGGACGGTAGGTTCTAATTCAAATAACCATACAAATTAAAGATGCTATATATATGTAATATAAAGGTATATAATTAAACTCACTTATAATATTATAAGTGTATAACAAAAATTCATTTATTATACTATAAATATTTTTTAAACAAATTAAAGTCAATTCTAAATATTCATTTATGTTAAAAATATTTTTATCTAAATAAATAAAAATTATATTTAGTTCATTTGTATTAAAATTAATACAACTTAAATAAGTTAAAATAGATTTATATAATAATTTAAAAATAAAAATATAAAATATACTAAAATTAACTACATATATATAATTAAAAAATTCAGCGTCTTGTATGTTAGTTAAAATTATGAACCCCAGTAGTAGATAGATAGGTACAAAAAAAGTCATACCACGTCAACAAAATGTCAATAAGCAATAGAACCTTCAAATCCAACATGATGATTTTCAGTTAAATGATAACGAACTATTCTTATTAGTGCTACAAATATAAAAATAGTACCTATTATAACATGAAATCCGTGAAATCCTGTTCCAAAGAAGAAACATGTACCATAAGCACCATCACTTATAGTAAAAGAAGATTCATTATACTCTACACCTTGAAAGAAAGTAAATACTAAAGCTAAAATAACAGTAAATATACCTCCTATTATAGCTGCTTTTCTATTTCCATTTATTAAAGCATGGTGAGAATATGTAACTGTAGAACCACTAGCTAATAATATAACTGTATTAAGTAATGGTAATTCAAAAGGGTTAACAGGTTCTATACCTAAAGGTGGTCATTGAGCACCTAATTCAGGAGTAGGTGTTAAAGCACTATGAAAAAAAGCTCAAAATATAGCTAAGAAAAATAATGCTTCAGATACTATAAATAATAGAATACCTAAATTTAGTCCTCTTTGTACAGCTAATGAATGATCACCTAAAAATGTACCTTCACTTACAACATCACGGAATCAGAAAAACATTGAAGCTACTACTAAAAATAAACTTATATAAAAAAAATAATAAGCATTACTAAAATTATGTATACTTAATGAAGCATGTGTAGTTAAAGATAATAAAGATAAACTAGTAAAAAAAGGTCAAGGAGAAGGAGATACTAGATGAAAAGGATGATCCTGAAAATTACTTCTGGTTTCTTGTTTCACTTATCTTAAAAGTTATAATTAATTAAAAAGTTTTTGCGTATTTATAATAGTCAGAATATACATATTACGTGCCCCTCTAAAATGAATCGAACATTTATCCTGATATTAACAGTATCATGCTCTACCGTTGAGCTATAGAAGGTTAAATAATTAATATAAAAATATATAATTAAATATAATATATAGGAGACAAGAGATTCGAACTCTTAAAGCTAATGTAGCTATTGAGTTTACAGCTCAACCCTTCTTGCCAATAAAGGAACCCTCCTTAATGTATAACATAAAAATTATACATTTACTCTAAAGTTAAAAATCCAATTATCCCCGTACAACTTCCGCTACACGAACCGTATTTCGACTTAACACTAATTAGAGTCGTGCATATGAAGAATCTTATTATAAAATCAAAATCCTGTTTTTTACTTATTTAAAATAAGAGAGCAAACTTATTGCACACACTCCTTTCAGCATGCGACGAGTGGTTAGTACCAATCCGAAATGGAATTCACCGTGACATGGTGATTCACGATTACTAGTAATTACTTATTCATGTAGTCGAGTTTCAGACTACAATCCTTATCCTATTTATTCTATTTTTGAGATTAGCTTAAATTTTCATTTTTGCATCTCTTTGTCTAGATATATGTGGCACGTCTGTAGCCCACAATATAAAGGCCATGATGACTTGTCTTAATCCCTGTTATTTTATCGATATATTGATAAAAGATATCCTTATAAAGAAATAAATCTTATAAATAAGGAAAGGGTTCATGTTAATTTCATGGCTAACGCCAGAGTTTCACAACATTAACTGAAAACAGCCGTGCAACACTAGTTAATCATATACTAATTTTTATATAATATATGAATAATTCTAATTGTGGTAAGGTTTTTCGTGGATCATCGAATTAAACAACATACTTCACTACTGGTGTCAGAAACGGCCTAGTGATTTCAGTTCCTGCGTTGCCACATTACTCTTAAGGTGAAATGCTTACACTTTCATTTATAAAAAATATAATTTAATTTATGGCATTCATAATTTACTGCTAAGATTACTGGGGTTTCTAATCCTGTTTATTCCCTTAGCCTTCGTCCTTCAACGTCAGTATTTACATAAAAGGCTGCCTTCGCTATTACCAGTCTCTATATAGGTATCAACAGATTTTATCCCTATAAATACTCCATAGATACTACCTTTTCACATTAAACTCTAGATAGAAATCGTTCCTATTTTAGGTAATTTCTTCCGTTTGGGTACCCTTTAAACCTATTGATGATGAATAACACTAGTCTCTTACGTATTACCGCGACTGCTGGCACGTAATTAGTCAAGACATAAATATATATTGTCATTATAAACTATATATTTAGAATTTTATTCGTTTAACGATTTAACCATCTCAATCTATCTACTTTCATAATTAAAAAATTAATTATTTATAATCCAGTAGACTTTAGGCCATTCCTCCAAGTTGCCAGTTCAGCCGTTAGGCTATTGACCAAAATTCCCCACTGCTGTACCCGTTTGCCTTGGGATTTTCTCATCCCCAATGTGGTTGATTAACCTTTTTCAGTTTCAACTAAGAGAATCATTGGCTAGTTAAGCTATTACCTTAACAACTACCTATCTCTATTTATTACCGAATCGTCTTAAGGCGGATTTTCCTTTATTAATATACGGGATTTCTTTTCCCGTACCTTAAGGTTTGTTGATAATATAATACTCACCTGTTCACCACTTTTAATAAAATAATTTTATTAAACGTTCGATTAGCATGTGTCAAGCATTTGGACAGTATTCATTCAGAGCCATCACCAAACTCATCTATTTAAATGTAATTAATTATTTACATCACTTAAAAGTCTATACTAAAATATTTTTTTAAGGATAAATATAAGCTATTTTCTGTTAATCTTTCTATTTAGATTCTATTATTAGATTGTATTCTCGCAATATAATTTTATTATTTAATATTAAGTTATTTATTAATATATTAGTATTTTCTATTTATAGCTTAATATTTTTATTTTTATATGTATATATAAACATACGTATGTATAATTATAGACTTTCCTTAATATCTATCCTTAAAATATTTTTTTTTATGTTAATGTAAATCTAATCCGTCTTTTATATAAGAAGAAGTTAAAACTACAAAAACTTGAGCTTGTATAAATGCTATACCTATTTCTAATCCAGCAAAAGCTATAATAAAAGATAAAGGTAATAAACCTAAAAAGAAGAATAATATACCTGAAGACATTATATTATAAGTGAAACCTGCTAAAATATGTAGTAACATGTGACCACTCATTATATTAGCTGCTAATCTTAAACCTAAAGAAATATTACGAGCTAAATAAGATATTAATTCTATTAAAACTAATAAAGGTAATAAAGGTAAAGGACAACCAGCTGGTACTAATAAAGAAAAGAATTTTAAACCATGTTTTAAGAATCCTAAAAATGTTGCACCTAAAACTATAGTGAAACTTAAAGAGAATGTTAAAACAAAATGACTAGTTGAGGCAAAACTATAAGGTATCATTCCTATTAAATTATTTATTAATATAAAGATAAATAATGTATAAATAAAAGGAAAATAGATTTGACCTTTTTTAGGGTTTATTTGATTTGTTACTATACTGTGGATAGTAGCATACAAAGCTTCTTGACTTATAGATCAATTATTACTTATTAATTTATTATAATTTGTACTTAATAAATTTAAAGCTAATATTATAAAACCACCTATTGTTAAATAAAATCCTATGTTTGTTAAAGAAATATGTAAATTTCCTAATAAAGGAGCGTCTATACTTAATAAATCTCTTATTTCAAATTGAGTTAATGGACTAAGTATTTCTAGATTTATTGTATTAAAATTATTACTGCTTAAAGTATTCATAACCCTCTAAGCTATATCATATGTCTTGAAAAATCCTTGTTAAATACAATTATGTTATAATTATTTATTATCAAAAAGTTTTGATATAAATGTACGTGATAAAAATAAACGTACAAATCTTGGTAATATATATTTAGATGATAGATATAAAATTATTGTTATTATAGTGAAAGTAAATACTACTTCATTTAAAAAATAAAAAGGTACTAATTGTGGCATTGTTATTTTTTTTTTAATTAAATACTTAAATATTAATCTTAATTATTTAATTGAAAATCTTATGAATAATAAATTAAGTTTGTTACAGAATAATGTAGACCATCTAATATAAAAGAAGGATATATACCGAAAATTACAGTAAATAATACTAAAATAAAAAGTAAGAAAAATTCTCTTTTTGTAATATCAGCTATATTTTCTAGGAAAAATTTACTAAATGTACCACCAAATGCTATTCTATTAAACATATACATTGTATAAGCAGCTGAGAATATAATAGACAAACTGGCAAATACTCCTAATAAAGGTAATCTTTCAAATACTCCGTAAAGAGACATAAATTCACCTACGAAATTTAAAGTTAAAGGAGCACCACAATTACCTAAAGATAATATAAAGAATAATATAGAAAATAATGGCATAATCTGAGCTATACCTTTATAAAAATAAATAGATCTAGTTCCAGATCTATCGTATAATATACCTCCTGCACATATAAATAGACCACTTGAAACAAAACCGTGCGCTAAACCTAAAAGTATACTTCCTTCTATACCTTGTATTGTATTACTAAATACTCCTATTAAATAAACTGCAGCATGAGATACAGAACTATAAGCTATTAATTCTTTAACATCTGTAGTTCTTAATGTACTGAAACTAGCATAAATTATTGTAATAACTCCTATTACATAAACAATATATGTAAAATTAATAGATGCTTTCGGTAATATTGGTAAAATTAATCTACAAATACCATATAAACTAGTTTTTAAAACTATTGCAGCTAGTATTATACTTCCACCTAAAGGAGATTCAACGTGAGCTTTTAATAATCAATTATTTAAAAAAATTGTAGGAGTTTTAACCGCAAATGATAAAAATATTCCTCCAAATAAAAATAATTGTGTAATATAATCAAAATTAGTTTTAAATAATGCGTCAAAATCTGTAGTACCCATAATTGAAGACATAGCTAATATACATAGTAATAAAAATAGAGATCCTCATAATGTATATAAAAAAATATAAAAACTTGCTCTAACTTTATTACTAGATCCAAATAAACCTATTAATAAAAATAAAGGAGGCAATGTACTTTCAAAAAATACATAAAACAATAAAATATCTAAAACTAAAAAAATAGCTAATAATAATGTTTCTAATAATAACATTATTATTAAATAAGATTTTACATTTTCTGTTATTGAATTTCAATTAGATAATATAGCAATTGGCATTATTATTGTAGTTAATAATACAAAATATATAGATATACCATCTACCCCTAAATAAATATCAAAAAAACTTAAATTATAATGTTCTTGTACAAATTGAAATTGATTGGTATTAGAATCAAATAATATATATACAATTAAAGATATAATTAAATTTATAATAGATGTAATTAAAGCAATATTTTTATAATATGTGGTTTTTATTACATTATTTTCATAAGAAATAGTTCCGGCAATAAAAAAAATACCTATTAAAGGTACTAATAATAAAAAAGATAGTAACATTCCTTTTTTATTTTTTTTAGTATATAAGTAAGCCTAAAATATTATATTTAAATTTAAAAATATACATCATATGTAAGAAATCTTATGATTATATATAAATATTATATTTATATATTAAAGTAAACTAATATTGATAGGAAATAATATAAAATTATATAAAATAGCAGGAATTAATATTATTATTGCAAATATAATAGGTAATAATACAGTTCAACAGAATGCCATTAATTGATCAAATCTAATTCTAGGGAATGAAGCTCTAACTCAAATAAATACAAATACCATCATAGAACTTTTTATCCCTAAACTTAAACCATATAATAAACCTTCTAAAATTGGACTATTTATTATATTATTAATTATAAAGTTAGTACCATCAACATATAAAGTTAAATTTATTAGAGAACTACCTATAAATAAATATCCTCCCATGAATAATATACTTGTTAATATACACATTAAAACAATACTACCGTATTCTGCTAAGAAAAAGAATACAAATACAACAGCAGCGTGTTCTGTCATAAATCCACTAACTAATTCAGATTCAGCCTCAGCTAAATCAAAGGGAGCTCTATTAGTTTCAGCTACAGAACCTATAAAAAATATTATAAATATAGGAAATAAAGGTAATATAAATCAAATAGCTCTTTGTGCTTCCATATTAACAGTTAAATTTAAACTACCTGTTAAAAAAATTACTAATAATATAGCAGAACTTAAAACTAATTCATAACTAATTAATTGAGCAGTACTTCTTAAAGAACCTAAAAAAGCATATTTACTATTAGCACTTCAACCTGCTAATAATATACCATATGTAGCTAAAGCTGATACAGCTAATAAATAAAAAATACCTAAATTAAAATCGCTAATCGCTAACCCAGGTCCGTATGGTATAACACCATACCCTAATAATGAGAACACTAAAGTTACTACAGGACCTAAAAAAAATAATACTATATTAGCTTGAGTTGGAGCTACATATTCTTTTAATAGAAGTTTTAAAGCATCTGCAAATGCTTGTAATAATCCATAGTAACCAACAGCATTAGGACCTAATCTTCTTTGCATACTAGCCATTGTTTTTCTTTCAGCCACTGTTACATATGCTATGGCAAGTAAAGCAGGAACCAAAACTAAAACAACTTCTATAATAGAAATTAATGTGGGAAAATATAACATTTTTAAATAAAAATTCTTTATTTTATAGTAATGATAATAATAATAGTAGTATATTATAATCATAATAAAATAGTTTTATATTATTATTTTAGATTTGAACTAAATTAAAAATATTTTTTAATATTTTGCTTTACCATTAAGCTAATAATAATAATATATATATCTATAGATATAGATATATATATATATATATCTATACATTTATAATTAAGAGAAATTAGTTACATTAGATTGTAAAGGAAGACTCACAAATGCATGAGGTTTAGGTGGGCTAGTTAAAGCTCATTCTAAACTAGGATAATTTCTGTTTAATAATGCTTGTAAAGCATCAGTAAAATATTGAGGCATTAATCAAGGGAATCTACCTACAGGATTGTTATCTATTAATTGTTTGTAAACAATATATAAAAATAACCCAGAAGCTATAACACTAATTATAGAACCAAAACTACTAACTAAATTTCAACCTGCAAAAGCATCAGGGTAATCACTTATTCTACGTGGCATTCCTTGTAGACCTAAAAAATGTTGAGGGAAGAATGTTAAATTAACCCCTATAAATAATAATCAGAAGTGAACTTTAGATAATAACATGTTATAACTTAAACCTAATATTTTTGGTATTCAGAAGTATCATCCGCTAAATAATGCAAATACAGCTCCCATACTTAATACGTAATGGAAATGAGCAACAACGTAATATGTATCATGGAAAGCAGTATCAAGTGCAGCATTAGCTAAAAGAACTCCACTTAATCCTCCAATTGTAAACATAAATACAAAACCTAAAGCAAATAACATAGAAGGAGTTAATTTAATAGAACCTCCATAGCAAGTTGCTAATCATGAGAATATTTTAATACCAGTAGGTACAGCTATAATTAATGTAGCTGCAGTAAAATATGCTCTTGTATCCACATCTAAACCTACAGTATACATGTGATGACTTCAAACTATAAACCCTAATATACCAATAGACATCATAGCATATACCATACCTATATATCCAAACACTGATTTATTAGAATTGGCAGAAATAGTTGTACTAATTATACCAAAACCTGGTATAATTAAAATATAAACCTCTGGATGACCAAAGAATCAGAAAAGATGTTGGAATAAAATAGGATCTCCACCTCCGGCTGTTTCAAAGAAAGAAGTATTAAAATTTCTATCTGTTAAAACCATAGTAATACCACCGGCTAAAACAGGTAAAGATAATAATAATAAAACTGCTGTGATAACAACAGCTCATCCAAATAAAGATAATTTATGTAATCTTATACCTGGTGTTCTCATATTAATTACTGTAGTTATAAAATTAATTGCACCTAATAAACTACTTACTCCTGATAAATGAAGAGCAAATATAGCTAAATCCACACTAGGACCGCTATGACTTTGTATTCCAGATAATGGAGGGTAAATAGTTCAACCTGTACCCGCTCCACCTTCTATACATGCTGAAAATACTAATAATAATAAGCTAGGAGGTAATAATCAAAAACTTATATTATTTAATCTAGGGAATGCCATATCTGGACCTCCTACTAATAAAGGTAATAAGAAATTACCAAAACCACCTATTAATGCAGGCATAACCATGAAGAAAATCATTAAAATAGCGTGAGCTGTAATTATACTATTATATAATTGATTATCAGCTATATATTGAACACCTGGTCCACTAAGCTCCATTCTTATTAATACAGAAAAAGCTGTTCCTAATAAACCTGAAAATAATGCAAATATTAAGTAAAGAGTTCCAATATCTTTAGCATTTGTAGAAAAAAATCATCTTTCTATTGGCATAGAGATAGAAGAATTTAAAAAATAATTTTTATTTTTAAAAGTATTGATGGTAATATAAATATATAACTAAATAGTATTAAATTTTGAAATTAAAAATTGTTAAAATGAAAATTCTTATTCTAGATTCGAACTAGAATCTGGATATTAGAAGTATCTTGCTCTACCATTAAGCTAATAAGAATTTTAAATACTTTAATAAATATTTATTAAAAGATTCACGAAGATTATGGAGGAATCGAACCTCATACTTTAGATTTGCAATCTAAGTGTAAACCATCTACAGCATAATCTTATTATATAATAAATATTAGATATTTATCCTATAATATTTTAATTCTATCTCTTTAAAATCCAGCCATTAAATGAAAATAGACCACTATTACATCTACACTTAATTTTCATTTTTGTAATAATTCATTTAAGTAGTTTTCTCTAATAACTTCCTATTAAAATTGCAATCAATAATTATATTTATTAAAGAGTAAATTAGTTAAACTATTTTTTATTAAAGGATAAATCAGTTAAACTATTTTCTAATACGCTAACCAGAGGTAATATTATTAAAAAATAACCAAAATATGCCACAGCGTATATTTGTCCCATTAAAATAAAAGGATCTTCTACGTGTACTGAACCTAAACGACCTAATGTTATAAAAACTACTCCAAATAAATAGAAAGCTAATTTACTTAAAGGTCTAAACTGGAAACCTCTTGATCTACCTAAATCAGTAAAAGGTAAAGTAAGTAATACTAATATAGCTGCAAACATTGTTATAACACCTAATAATTTATTAGGAATAGATCTTAAAATAGCATAAAAAGGTAATAAATATCATTCTGGAACAATAGCAGCTGGTGTTTGCATAGGATTTGCCATTATATAATTATCACTGTCCCCTAAAGCATTAGGCATAAAGAAAACAAAGAAACTTAAAACAAATATAAAGATAAATATAGTAATTAAATCTTTAAATAAGTAATAAGGAGCAAAAGGTACTCTATCGTAAGTACCTGCAATACCTAAAGGATTACCTGATCCAGCTGTATCGTGAAGTGCAATTAAATGCATTAAAACTAAAGCTGCTAAAACAAAAGGTAATACAAAATGTAATGAAAAGAATCTATTTAAAGTTGCATTATTAACAGAGAATCCTCCTCAAATAAACTCAACAATATCTTGACCAATTCAAGGTATAGCACTAATAAGATTAGTAATAACTGTTGCACCTCATAATGACATTTGACCATAAGGTAAAACATAACCCAAGAATCCTATAGCTATCATAAGTATAAATATTATTACACCAATAGTTCAAGTTAATGTTCTTGGTGATCTATAAGATCCATAATAAATACCTCTTGCTATATGTAAATAAACTAAAAAAAAGAAAGCTGAAGCTGTATTACTGTGTAAATAACGAACTAATCATCCGTTATTAACATCTCTCATAATATGTTCTACTGAATTAAAAGCTTCTAATATACTAGGGCTATAATGCATAGCTAATGTAACACCTGTTATAATTTGTATTCCTAAACATACTGCTAATAATGAACCAAAATTTCATAAATAACTAATATTACTTGGTTGTGATGCATCTATAAGATATGAATTAATTAGTTTTAATATAGTATTATTCTTTACTATCCTCATTTCATTTTTTTTTTCTTTTTTCTTTTTTTATAAGGGCCGTGTTTTTTTTAGGTATTATTATGTAACGTGTACTAAAGTATTTATATAATTTTTAAAAAATTAAATTTAATTTTTTAAAATAATAAACTAACAATATTATAATTAATATTTAATAACCCCTTAAGAATTATTTAGTTAAATTATCCAATTATATTAATTTAACGTTTAAAATTTAAAGAATTAAAAGGTAATAATAATCCTAATAATAAAATTAATGTTATTAAAATTGAAATATTTCCTACAAATAATGTAACTATATTATAAGTAATAAATCCAACTAAAATAAATAAAGCATAGTTAGTTACTATTCCTTGATTTAAATAAGATATATTTTTACTTACTTTAATTAAACCAGTTTCAAGTCCGTATGGTCCTAATAATTCTATACTTCCTTTATCTAATATTTTAACAGTTTGACCTCCTAAATTTAAAACTAAATTTGTAATATATTTATTGTAAAAGAATTCAACCAAGAATCTTTGATTAAAGAACCCAAAAATAGTTTTACCAATTATAGATAACTTGAAATTAACTACAAGTTCAGATAAGAACTCAGATAATACTATAGCTATAATACTAAAAGATACAGTAAAAACAAAAGGTAACAATTTTCAATAAGTAGAAACACCAAATTCTGTATTTATCATTATTTCAGAATTAGGGTGAATAAATATACTATTATCTAAAAAAAAACCTGAACCTAAACCTATAAAAATATCTTTAGTTATAAATCCAAAAAATATAGAAAATATAGCTAATATAACTAAAGGTAAACTCATAAATATGTCGCTTTCATGAGCATGTTTATAATTTATTAAAGGTCCATTAGGATTAGTTAAGAAAGTTAAATAAAGAACTTTAACTGAATATAAAGTGGTAAATATAGCACCTATTACAGCTATAATATAAACAGTAATACTGCTAAAAGAATATTGTCCATAGGCAGATTCTAATATAAAATCTTTACTATAAAATCCTGTCATAAAAGGGAAAGCTACTAAACTTAAACTTGCTATTAATATAACAGAATAACTTAAAGGTAAGAAAGATATTAATCCTCCATATTTTCTAAAATCTTGATTATCAGCCATTGCGTGTATAACTGCTCCTGCACCTAAGAATAATAATCCTTTATAAAAGGCATGATTAACCAGATGGAATAATGCAACATTATAAGAAGATAAACCTACAGCTATAACCATCATACCTAATTGAGACATAGTTGAATAAGCAATAACTTTTTTTATATCTTGTTGGAAAAAACCTACAAGAGAACTAAATACAGTAGTTACAGCTCCTAATCATAAACATAATAATAATACAGTAGAACTATATTCTATCAATGGAGAAGAACGCATTAATAAATATACACCTGCAGTAACCATTGTAGCAGCATGAATTAAAGCCGAAACAGGAGTAGGACCCTCCATAGCCATAGGTAATCATACATGAAGACCCACTTGAGAACTTTTAGCCATAGCACCTATTAATAAACATATTCCTATTATTATTATTATATTTTCATTAACATAAGGTGCTAATGAAAATACAGTACTGTAATCTAAATTACCTAAAGATCATAATATTGCAAACATTCCTATTGTTAAAAAACAATCACCCACTCTATTAGTTAAAAAAGCAGACATAGAACTTTGATTTGCAGCTATTCTAGTAAATCAGAAACTTACTAAAAGATAAGAACAAACTCCGACACCTTCTCATCCTACAAACATTAATAAATAATTATTAGCTGTTACCAGTATTATCATCATAAATGTGAATAAACTTAAATAACTAAAAAATCTCTGATTATGAGGATCTCCACTCATATAACCTATAGAATAAAGATGAACTAAAGAACTAATAATTAATACAGGAATTAACATAGATACAGTTAAACTATCAAATTGAAATCCTCATATAATATTAAATCATTCACTATCTATTCATCTAAATAAATTAATAGATAAAACAATATTATTAAAACCTACTTCAAAAAAAGTTATAATAGCTAAAATAGTAGTAATTATTATACTTGTACATGTTATAATTTGTGCTCCGCGTACTCCAACTTTTCTACCAAAAAAGCCAGAAACTATAGACCCTAATAATGGTAAGACAATAATACTTAAATACATTATTTATATGTTATTGCGATACTTCCTCTTAATCTATAAAAGGCTACTAAGATACCTAAACCTATTGCTGATTCGGCACCAGCTACAATTATTATATAAACTGCATAAGTTTGACCTATTATATCATCAATGTTAAGTGAACTTATCAATATTAAGAATGTTATAGATAAAAGCATTATTTCAATTGAAATAAGCATTAGTATAATATTTTTTCTGTTTAATACAAAACCTAAAATTCCTATTAAAAAAAGTATCAAAGTTATATTCACAGACAAAAAGCCAGAAAATACCAATCAATTATATAAAAATTTTATTAAGAATAGGGGGGTAATAAGATGTGTAAGAGACTCGAACTCAAAAACTTAGTAACCGTACTACTATGCTTAACCAATTAAGCTAACACACCTGTAAATATAATTATTTTTATATAATTATATTAATCTGGTATTTATATATATATCTTAATTTATTGTTCTTCAAGTCATGTTAAGAATTTTTCTAAAGAAACTGATTCAATAACAATAGGCATAGAACTATGTAATATTCCACATATTTCAGAACATTGTCCATAGAAAACACCTTCTCTATTAACGAAAACAGATACTTGATTTAATCTACCTGGATAAGCATCACATTTTATACCTAAAGAACCACAAGAGAAAGAATGTATAACATCACCTGATGTTATAATAAATCTAATATGTGTTAATTCTGGGATTATTACTCTGTTATCCACTTCTAACATTCTTAAACTTCCTTCTTCTAAATCAGAATCTGGTATTATATAAGAATCAAATTCTATAAATTCCTCACTAGAATCTAAGAAATCAGGGTATTGGTAACTTCAATATCATTGATGTCCTTCTGCTAAAATAGACATTGAAGGATCACTAACTTCATCCATTAAATATAATAATTTAAAAGAAGGGAAAGCTATTAAAATTAATATAACAGCAGGAGTTATAGTTCAAATTAATTCTATTAATGTACCATGATTTAAATATTTGTGTGATATAGGTGAAACATTGATAACAAAATTTCTTATAATAGATAATAATATTCACCCTACAGCAAATAAAATTATTACTAAATAATACATTATATTATCATGTAATTCTACTAATCCTTCCATTTGAGGAGTAGCACTATCTTGGAAATAAATTCCTCAAGCTTCAGGTGCATCTAATTTAATTATTAAATTATTTAAAAATAAATTCATATATTATGTAAAAAAATTTCTTCTATATTATAAAAATGATTTTTTTGTAATATATAGAATTAAAGAATAACATTAAATATAGATTAATAAGATTAATTATTAAACGATATATTAGTAATAATAAAACCATCATTGTTAATTTTTTCTTAAATTAAAATTTTAATTTCGGTTCAGGATCCCGTTAAGTGACTTGAACACTTATCTCAATATATATTAATATACTATGTTTTTCTTTAAACTATCAGGGTTATTGCAAAAATAAAGTTATTTTTGCAATTAATTTCTAGATTTAAGCAACGTATAATAATAAGAAAGCCATCATTAAAGCAAATAATCCAGTAGCTTCAGAGAAAGCGAATCCTAAGATAGCATATGAGAATAATTGACCTCTTAATGAAGGGTTTCTTGCAACACCTAAAATTAATGCACCAAAAACTACACCAATTCCAACTCCAGCTCCTATTAAACCTGTTGTGGCTAAACCTGTTCCTATAATTTTAGCTACTTGTATCACTTATTTTGAAACATAGTCTTGTAAGCATCTTAATTCCGATCAGTAATTATTTTATGAATGTTTATTTAATATTAATAAATTACAAATACACTATGTACTTGCATATTATTAAAATATATTATTTATGATAATATATTTTATATAAGACATTAATTTAGATTATATATTGCTATTTTTATAATGTGAATATTTTTATATTTTTTGTATTAGTTTTAACTATAGATTGTCTGCTATCTATTTTTAAAGCATTTTTACCTAATTCATACACAAAACCTATTGTAACAATTGTTATAAAACCTAAAACTATAATTAATCCGTATAAATCATTAGTATAACTACTAAGACCAAAAGGGAATATTAATAATATTTCTAAATCTAAAAGAAGGAATATAAGTGCATATATAAAAAATTTTATAGTAAATTGACTTCTATTTTGACCTAAAAAACTGTGAAATCCACATTCAAAAATAGAATACTTTTCTTGATAAGGGTTATGAGGTGCAAATACCAAATTAATAACTAAAAAAAGAGCTGCTATTATAAGTACTAATATAAAGAATATACTTAAACTAGACATTTAATAATTAAATAAAAATTGTACCAATATGGTACTCATACTTAATCATTCTTTATTTACAAATATAAATAATAATATAATTAATGTTATTACAGATATTGTAATAGCTATTGGACTAGATATTGCAATATTATTATATTTAAAAGTAATAGATTTAATTAAAATATTTTGTTTGTTATATATATTACCATTAAAATTTAAATTATTTAATAATGGATTTACTTTATATTGAGGTGAATAAAAGAAAATTTCTTTTATAACATTTAAATAATATACGGCACCTATTACACTTGTTAATATAGCAATTAGAGATAAGAATATATAACCGTTATCTAAAGCAGCACTTAATACCATCTGTTTAGCAAAGAATCCTACAAGAGGAGGTATACCTGCAAAAGAAAATATAGTAATAACTAAACTTAAAGATAAAGCAGGATTTATGTAAAAATAACCTTTTAATTGGCTAATTAATTGTATAGGTGAATTATCTTTATCTAATAATTCTTTGTATTCTTTATTATCACTAATATAATAATATAAAGAAAATCCTATAGCTATTAATATTAAGAAAGCATTTAAATTACTAATAGAATATTGCATTAGATAAAAAATAAAAGCTTGAGTAGATTCTACACTAGATATACTTAAAGCTAATAAAATAAATCCTACATGAGAAATAGTACTATAAGCAAATAATCTTTTTATTCTAAATTGAGTTAAACCTACTACAGTTCCTATTATCATTGATAATAAAGAACTAATTAATAAACCATATGTTCAATTAAAATCTGAAAAATAATTTCTAGTATAAAAAACTATTTCTAATAAAAATACAAATATTGATATTTTAGCTATAATGGCAACAAATGTAGTAACTATTGTAGGTATAGCATCGTAAACATCCGGAGATCAAAAATGAAAAGGAGCAGCACTTACTTTAAATAAAAATCCTATACTAAATATAAGTAAAGAAAAATTTATATAAAAAGGTTTATATCATAAATCTGTATTGTCACTAATACTAGTGATAGCATATAAAGCATCTAAATTAGTAGTACCAGAATTAGCATATAATAAACTTGTACCTAATAATATAAAACATGAACTTAAACCTCCTAATAAAAAATACATTAAACCACCTGTAGTAGATAATTCTGAATTTCTATATATAGTACTTAGTAAATATAAACCATAACTTTGTAATTCTATAGAAAGAAATACAGATATTAAATCGCTAGTTGAAATTAAAAAAACAGCTCCAGTAATTATAAATAATAATATTAAAGGATATTCTATAATTCTTAAATGCTCTCCCATTTTATTAATAATTTTAGTTCTATAAAAAACAAAATTATTTAGTAATAATTGTGTTAATGAAGAATGTTCAGGTACCCAAACCTTTCTAGGATAAAAACTAGTTAATTGTAATATTAATATACTAATTAAAAATATAAAAATATCAAAAATTTGTGTAATACTAGTAATATTAAGTAAACCTCCGTGTAAACTTATACCTTTACCCATAATAAATATAGTTATTGTACTATGTAATATAGAATAAACTAAAGCAATTATAGCTACTCTATTAAAAAGTATAGATATATCTCGTCGTATAGTAACGGCATTAGAAAGTAATAAAGATAATATTGAAATTAAAAGCATTTTTTTTAATTAAATAGACATATTTAGCTATGTCTAGCTTGAAAGGTGAATCGAACACCTATCATTATCGTATGAAAATAAGGTTTTACCTTTAAACTATTCAAGCTTATAAGATGTAAATATTTTTAACTATTATATTAAAAAGGGTAAATATTTGGACTCGAACCAAAAACATCTTGATCCACACTCAAGTGCTCTACCTATTAAGCTATATCTACCTAAAATAAAACATTTTATTTAATTTTGTTATGTTGGAGCGATTCGAACACTCAATAGTAAATACCAAAAATTTATGACTTACCCATTAGTCCACAACATATTAAATATATAGATGACAAGATTTGAACTTGCATGGTATTTAAACCATTCTGGCCTAAACAGAACCTGTCTACCAATTTCAGCACACCTATTAAAAATTTTATATTGATAAACTAATATTTTATGCCCAAGGTAAGATTCGAACTTACAACCTAAACAGCTTCAGTGTTTCGCTCAACCAATTGAGCTTCTCGAGCTTTTTAATGGAGATATTAGGACTTGAACCTAAATTAACTATACGCAAAATGGCTGTACTACCAATTATACTATATCCCCTTTACAACTAATCGGAATTGAACCGATAAATTTCAGGTGGAAACTGATTATTTTACCATTAAATTACAGTTGCTATAATACATATTCGATTAAAGGTATTATATTTACACTAAAATTATTTTATACTCTATGTAAATAAGAACCGGCTTTTAAATTCTTATTATAATTATAATGTTGTAGTATGTAAAATTTACATACATACTTATCCGAGGAACGACTCGAACGTTCACGGCTATTAACCAGCAAAACTTAAGCTTGCACTGTCTACCATTCCAGCACTCGGATTATAAATTAATGCGGATAAAGGATTTGCACCTTTTTCATCTGATCATGAGTCATATATGTTACTATTACACCAAACCGCAGTGTAAGGCTAGAGTGAGTCGAACACTCATTAGTACTGTCATGAGCAGTATGCTCTACCAATTAAGCTATAGCCTCTAAAATTTAGACTAGGCAGGATTCGAACCCGCGATATTAGCATTGAAAAAGCTATGACATATCCACTTGTCTACTAGTCCTTTAAACTATAATATATAAATTAATGCGGATAAAGGATTTGCACCTTTTTCATCTGATCATGAGTCATATATGTTACTATTACACCAAACC
>WOUA01000129.1:0-24485 GCA_021397985.1 Sporothrix dimorphospora
CACCCCCCACCCCCCAGCTCTGGTCGTATCTGTTATGCTATGCCCTCTTTTCGCCGTGTGCTCCCCGCTAACCTAACCCGTGAATAGACCCCGCAAACTTTGCGTCCACCGTGGGCAAGGCCGCCATCGTGGTCCTCGTCATGTTCAGCGTCCCGCTGCAGATCCACCCGTGCCGCGCCTCGCTCGACGCCGTGCTCAAGTGGCGCCCGAACAAGTCGTCTTCGTCCTCGGCCTCGCTGCTGCCCGGCGGTGGATCGGCCGCGCCCGCTGCCGCCTCCTCCTCCTCCTCGTTGTCTGCCAACGCCGCCCCGGCCATCGACAGCCACGGCTCGCCCGTCTCGCCCATGTCCGACATGCGCTTCGCCGTTTTGACCACCTTCATCATTGCCGCCAGCTACGCCACCGCCCTCAGCGTCTCCAGCCTCGACCGCGTCCTCGCCTACGTCGGCAGCACGGGCTCCACCTCCATTTCGTTCATTCTGCCGGGCCTCTTCTACTACAAGATCAGCGACCCGGACAGCAGCAGCCACCAGCGCCTCTTGAAGGAGGACGACGACGCGTTCGAGTCCGACGTCAGCGACAACGACAACGAGACCGACCTCAACGCCGACGAGGCGTCTTTGCTGTCCAACAACATCCCGAGCATCGCCAGTGCCTCTGGCTCGCTGGCCCGTCGTCTGCGCCTGCGCCGCAACAAGTGGCGCTGGGACCTGGAGCACATCAACGAGGGTCTGCTGCGGAAGTTGGCCCTGGCCCTGGCCGTCTACGGCATCTGCGTCATGATTGTGTGTCTGACGATGAACCTGTTCTTTGTGACGGCCCACTGAAGGGGGTGGAGGGTGAGGTGAATAAAAGTCGTTTTTCGCTTTAGATATATATGTTTTACGCTTTTAAGCGTGATTTTCTTACTTTCCTTTTTCTTTCTGTTCCTTTTTTTTCCTGTTCCTTCTTCTTTTCTAGAGTCTCTCCTTTATCACTTTCATTTTTGGATGCATTTTCTGGGTCTGTTTTGGGGGGCGCATGGCTAGGAGTTTTTATTATTCTTCCTTTTCGTTCCTTACTTCTTTCTTGCAAAGACCTTCTTCTCTAGATATACAATGCTTGTTATCCACCCCGAAAACCCTTACTGACTCCCCTGCAAATCACGGCCCGGCTGTCACGGTATTCAGAGGCTGGAGGACCCCGTTGATTCACCAGAGAGTCCCTAGGCCCTCCCGTGCCTACTCCTTAAGTGGCCAGGGCGCTCCTGGCGTGCAGCGCACGCATCGTTTTTTTTTTTTTTGGATACCACTTCTCCTTTTGTGATTGCGAGATCCTGTTATCGCTGCTCCTTTTACGTTGATTGGATCTACCCTTAGAATCCCCTTACAGATTGTCTAAATATAAACATATATAAACTAGTATTTCTGTGCCCTAATTGTATATAATTACCATACTCTACACCTTTATTGTACGTGTTGATTATTGTTCGACCGTTACACTTTCTTACTATTCATATTAAAACAAGACCCCCTTACTAGCCTGATCACCTAGTAGAGACTCTACCCTTTAGGAAGTTCCTTCGAGTCCACTTCCATTCGCAAGGGTGGCGTCTATGTCACTACCATCTTTTAGACAACGATGGATCTCGGTTCTCGTCATTGCACGATACATAACAGTCCTACCATATACCGTTAGTGAATACCTCTCCGTGTAGGGCGTTGTGTAAGGAGTCCAAAAATTTTCTAAAAGAACTCTTCCCAAAGAACTCTTCTCCCCTTAACTCACCTGCTGTGACTAATGTGCCCACCAACCCGAGCCCGCCCGTCGCTACGCCCTGGAGCAGCGGTCCTACCCACGCCCGCTTCGCCTTTTCTGCCGTCGCTATTCTCGTCCCCAGGTCGTCCCTCATCAGCTGCACTTCCTTTCGCGTCCGCTCTAGCTCCAACCGGTATCCGTCCTCGCGCCACTGACCCTGCTGCACTAGCTGTGCATGGTACCGCACCTCCCACTCCTTTCGCCTCTCTTGCTCTCGCGCAAACACGGCGAGCTGCTGTGTCTGGACGGCGTCCTGCTCTCGACGCCGGAGTGTCATCTGCTGCTGCTGCTGGCGCAGGTCGGCAATGGTGGCGTCTCCTTGCAGCGCCGAGGCCCGCACCTCAGCGAGGACTTGTTCGCGCAGCGCCTGTTCGCGCTCCAGCGCCGCCAGGTCCTGGCGCCAGCGAGATTTCACGGCCGACAGCTGTGCGGTCATGCGCTTCATCTCCTCGGCGTGCACCTGGAGGAAAGAGACGTTCATGGACTCCTGGTCGGCGCGGAGCTGGCGGAGGTGCTGCTGGACGGCAGCTTGCTGGTCCCGGACGAGGGCGCGGACCTGGTCGCCGCCGTCACCAGCTCGGGTTTCTTGGATGGCCTGGTGCAGCTTGGTGATCTCGGCCTCGAAGTTCTGGCGTGTTGCGTCGAGATGGGAGGAGAGCACCTTGCCGGCCGCGGTCGCGCGCAGGGGAGCGCGGTCGTTCACCAGATCGTGCTGGATGCGGAGCGTGATCTTGTCGTCTTTCCACGAGGCAAACAGCGCGCGAAAGATATCCTAGGCCGATGCGGCGTCGATCGTGGCACTACCTTTGCTATTTAGCCGCTTCACAAGGCCGCCCGCGCCGACGACGTCCGTCAGATATTCGTCTTTGAGCTGCTCTTCTCGCGCAGCCTGCCTGGAGAACTCGGTGCTTGACTCGTCCGTCGACCACATGCTCGTCAGGACGGCTACGTTGGGGAACGCATCTTCGCCACAAAGGGCTCGAAACATGTCGAGGTTAAGCCTCCTTGTCCTTCCGATCCGCGTGTCGGATATCTGGTGCATGTAAATTACTCCGTTGAGGTAGTTCCGATTGGCGTATGCTACCGACAAGAAGTTGGCTACAGCCTTCAGTATCTCCAGGTCTGATCGGTTCGTATCCTAGAAAGAAATTGTTAGAGAGACAAGGGTGCAGTTGAGGTGGCAGGTCCACACTGGAAGACTGACGTCGAAGCCTGGCGTATCGATAAAATAAACATTGTATTCTCCCATTTCAGAGCGAAAGATGCTCACCGAGCTGGTACCTGTTCTACATATTAGCTTCTACAGGTAGCCGAAACGGGAGCATCCAGATATCGGGGCAAAACAGGTCCGCCGAGGTCGCGCAACTCTCTTGCTTCTACTCATCAACGCAGGAACCTACAAGATGAAAGTTCGTGACTGATCTTCGCATGGTCCCGACCGGTGACAGCGTTGATGAATGAGCTCTTTCCGGACCCCGTCATTCCTTTCCAAGATGATTAGAACGTTGCGTATTGGAAGGGGCAGCACGCTGGGAAATCTTGAGATGCATACCCATGACCAGTATGAAAACAGAATTCGGCCTGGCAGGTTTATCAGCGGCTTCCGCTCCCACGGTGATGTCGATATAGAAATGGGTCCTCCTACTTGGCTGTCTCAGCTCCTGCAAACTGCATGAAGTTCTCCACCTCTTCCTGAAAGAAGGCAGTGTCTTGGAACACCATGTCGCGATCTCTGCAGGGCCACATATGAACGTCGCTACTGTGTTTATTCCGAAGGCAGTGCCGTAGCTATTGTGATAAATGCATGTAGGATGTAAAAGCAATCGAGCCCACAGCGGCAACGAGCCTCAGTAGCCAAGAACATAGCCTCGCATGGAGCATATTACGTGCACCTTACGTGGTACGCAGAACTCGTGTAAAGGAGGGGAAATATCAGACTGCCCGAAATCAAATAGGTGGGAAAGTATGCCTCGCATCTGGCTGGTTCTCAAGGCAGCCATGCATACTCCCCTCACATTATGTCCCTTTTTCTGACAAGAACAGAGCTGCGAGAGCCCAACCCCTCGTACGAGTGAAGCTTATTGGTAGAGTCCCAACCGCTCCTGATTCGTGCTCGTGACTGTATGAGCAGATAATGCAACCGAGCAAGGCCAAAAAACCATACAACCATAGAGACCGAGATGAACCCCGCCCTTTCTCCCTTTTTCTCAAGTGGAAGCCACGCATAAACCTCCAAAGTCCTTTACCAGGTTTCTCCTTGATGATCCCAAGAACCGAAGAACATCCCTAACCACGAAGTTCTCTCTTTTCGAGGACTGCCTACCAGTCTCATCGGCCTCTGACGACAGCCTCACTATGCCTAATAACCTCTTCGCGGATGGCATCGAGCCGGAGTATGCGCCTTTCTCGACTTCCTCCCGCTGAAAAGTCACGACTAACATCAAGTTCCACGACTTTAGTTCCAACGATGTGGTTATCGCAGTGATGGGCATGACAGGGGCAGGCAAAAGCTCCTTCATCTCGTTGTGCTCGGATAAAAAACCCTTGATCGGACACGACTTGAATTCCTGTACGTCGCACAAATGATACCAGGCCAGCTGCAACCCGTCCCCCAGGAGAAAGAAGATCACTAATATATTGTCTACCGAGCAAAGGTACACAATGCATTGATACGTACACCTTTATCTATGATGGCCCTCCCCGCAAGCGGGTCTTCCTCGTCGACACGCCCGGCTTCGACGACAGTTCCCGCACCGACAGCGAGTTACTCAGAGAGCTGGCCGCGTGGCTGTCTGCGACATACACCAGGGACATTCGCTTGTCTGGAATCATCTATCTGCATCGTATTAACCAGCCACGTATGCAGGGGTCCGCGAAGAGAAATATCACCTTGTTTAAGAAGCTGTGCGGTGACGACGCGCTCCAAAATGTCATCCTCGCGACGACTATGTGGGACTTGGTCGGCGAGGATGTCGGCGCTATACGAGAGCAGGAGCTGATCAGCACCACGGAGTTCTGGGGCTACATGGCCTCCAGGGGGAGTAAGGCGTACCGACACCACAACACGCACTCGTCGGCCATGAAGCTCATCGGCCACTTTGTCCAGGCCGAGAGCAAAATAACGCTCGGGATCCAGGAGGAGATGGTCTATCACCACAAAGACCTCGACGGCACGGCAGCTGCGGCGATGGTGGACGCACAGCTCGAACAGGAGCGGGCACGCTTCACGGCCGAGCTGCACAATCTCAAAGCAGAGCTCGAAGAAGCAGTTCGCAAGAAGGACCACGACACCATAGACATGCTTCAGGACGTGCGCGAAGAGTACAAATCCGAGCTGGCACAGATCAAGACAGCACATGAGAGTCTGCGTGCCAGCATGCAAGAGCTCCACGAAGAGCGCTACGCAAATCTCGAGAGGGCGATGAAGGAGCAGCAGGAGACATACAAGACTGAGTTGTTGGCTGCGGCCCAAAGCCTCGCCGAAACGCATACGCCAACGAATCACATTAAATTTACGGCAGATGACTTCGCCAAAAAGCCACAAGCATATGGGTCGCAGGAATTGAACGAGTCCACTGCAGAGCATTTCAGCGGCCGGGCGGAACATGACAGCATTATCTGGGATACCATAACGGGCCGGCGCGTGTCGTCGCTCTACAGCCATAATGTCAAGGTCTCTGATGTAACCCTGTCGCCCGATGGGAGGCGATTCTCAACTTATTCTTTTCGTCCCTCAACTCTGAGTCAAGACACCGAAAGTACGACTAAAGTCTGGGATACGGTGACAGGAAAGTGCCTGTTAACGAGGAACGACGACATAGAAGTGTCGCCCGATTTTACCCGATTCTTGTCGAGGTCACTCCAATCGTCGTTTCAGATCTATGATATGGCAACGGGCCGGCACATGTTGACGATCGAACGTCCTCCACCTTACAACGTTGGACGACCACCATTTTTCTCGGCCGACGGGACGCGGGCCATCTGCCATTCACGTGAACATATTTGGACATGGGATACGGAGACAGGCCAGCTCGTGTCGAAAGCTTACGACTACTACACTGACTCCATTATTTGGTCAAAAAGTGGGAGGTGGCTTCTGAAGAGGGACGGAGGCTTGTTTTGGATGGTGAATTCGACAACGGGTGAGATGTCTCGCGGACCACCTTCCATCCGTTCTATATATGCTACAATCTGGTCGATCCACGGGGCAATGATTGCGGTCAACGTCAACTCAGAAGATACTAACCGTCGACTATTAATTTATGCCAGGGAGGGAGCCGAGCTCAAGTGTGAAATTGACGGTGTGAAAGCCTATCAGAGCTCTATCACCTGGTCGCACGACGAGTCAATGGTTGCAGTTGTAAAGTATCCTACAGATTCTACGAAAGTCATGATCTGGAATACGGTAACGGGACACCATATGTCGACGCTTGGCGTCCACAACGGAGACGTCTACTCGATGGCCTGGTCACGCGATGGGACGCGACTCGCTTCGGTGTCAAGTGATAATACGGCCAAGATTTGGCATGTGGCAACTGGACGATGTCTGTTAACGCTCTTAAATCCTGGTGATCCTGGATACTGTACATCGGTAGTCTGGTCGCTCGATGAGGCGCGGCTTACAGCGGTAATTGCTTCTTCGATCATTATCTGGGATACCATGACGGGCCGTTGCGTGTCAAGAATCAGTGGTCATTTATATTATAAGGCCGACGGACGATAATGTATGTGGCTGAGTCTTTATTGTATCTCGTCTTCGACAAGCATTACTGGTTTTATTTGGGGGTTTTTTTTTTCCTTTTGTCAATATGTTATACATACTTTGGCACTCTGTCCTCCCTTCTCCCTCGTCCTACCGCACCATGCGCAGCAGCTCGTACACAAGACAGCACACGAAGACGCACCGTGCAAGCTGCCCGACCGTGTCGCGCCACGTCCACTGGCGCCACGGCGTCGCCACGGCTGGTCCCGGTGTGTACCAGAAGCCGTGACCCAGCGCCGTCCACTTGCTTTTGCTGTTTCTGTCTTTGCTGCTGTGGCCCGTGTTCGTGTGGCGCTGTATCGCCTGCGTTGCCTTGCGTTTCAAGGCGGTGACACGCTTGGGCGGGGCCGTTGAGGGATCAGTCACGGCAGCCGCGGATTTTGTCGTCGATTTGACTGGCTTGATTTTCGTGGGTATCGCCGGCTTCGCAGAGACCAGCTCTGGCGATGGCTCTGGCGACGGATCTGGTGATGGAGACATCTCGGGTTGCGATAGCTGAAGCAGAGACGATAACCGGTTCAGCCGCTCCCACTCGTGCGGCGGGATGTAGATAAACTCGTCCATGATTTTCGCCGTCTTTTCAGTTTCTGGGATCGTGGAGAGGATTGGTTTTATCCTGTCGAAATAGTCTGGTTTCAATGCTATGAAATAACTACTCGAATAATTGCCAAAATGAGGAAATCATCTTTATTTATATTTTAAAAAATACGACACACCTTCGAACGACGCGGTACATTTACTGCAAACAGAAATCCATTGTTGGGCCCTTTGTGGTTGCTTCTTTGTTTGCGCGCATCGCCATGGCCATCTCTTTGACGACAATAATGGATATCCCCGACACCATACGCAGGAGAATGCTGCCACACCCACCGCTTTGTTTCTGTCTGAAAGCACACGACGGAGAAGAAATGTTGAGGGATAAATGTAATTTACTTTCAACTTTGTTATTTATTTGCTAGATAATTTGTCAATCGACGAACGCCTTCATCATTTGCCGGTTGCATGTGAGTTCTGGTTACAAAATTATGAAGCCTCACTGATTCGGCGCTACATCATCATGGCTTCTACATCGTGACATCCTGTTGCCCATGTGACACACTTCTGCCTTGATTCTTTATCAAATGAGGTCATCGTCTTTTGATGTTGTGCCTAATTTCTCTTGCGCGTGACGGCAGCAGTTTCGATTGACACAAAATCGACGTACTTTCCGATGAGGCAGGCACCGCCTGGAGGCTGATCCCACCTTCGCTCCTTCCCTCTCTGTGAAGTTTGCGCACGCAGTTCCTTCTTGTAGCTCCACTCGCAGCGCGTGCTCTGTGTCGCTCCTTCCTCATGTTGCAGCTTTACAGCAGAACAAGAGCTTGGCACACAAACAACACGCCCCATTCCGCATCATAATAAAATACCGGCGACACTTCTCCTTGTGCCCCCCCTTTCTCTAGACATCGCTTCTCCAGATCTACACACTTCCTCCAGTATTCAGGCTGGAAGCTCTCTCCTTGACTTTTCATTTATCTGACCATCTTACTGGCGCTTCAGTCTATGGTCAATCTGATATCACGCATACATCATCGATCTCCACAGCCATACTTTGCGACAACTCCATTTGCGACATCACGTCACGCTCTGGGACAACCTTCCCAGTCTGCGCTAGTGTATGTTGACGTCTATGCCGACACTGTCTTCCTAAACATGCATTTTCTCAGCGGCCTCGGGCTGCTGACCGCCTCCCTTATCGGGGCATCAGTCGCCCAAGGTTCCGACGCTACGCCGTACTGGATGGACGGCATCGCCCACAACGGCATCGCGTCGTTCAACCCGGACAAGAGCTACACGGTCTTTCGAAATGTAAAGGACTACGGAGCAGTCGGTGATGGAGGTGCGTTGTCTTTCTTTTGTTTTCTCTTTCACTGTTTATTGCTGGCGTGAAGAAAACTGACCTTTTCCAGTCACCGACGACACGGCCGCCATCAACGCGGCCATCAGCGCTGGCAACCGCTGCGGCGGATTCACAGCATGCGTCGGGTCAACTACGACGCCCGCCGTCGTGTATTTTCCAGCCGGGTAAGAGAGATTTGACCTCCCGGAGTCGTGTTTTTGCTGCCATGGATGTGAAAGAAATATTGTTAACACTGCTAGAACGTACATGATCTCTTCCTCTATCGTCGACTACTACTACACCCAAATCATTGGCGATCCCCGCAACATGCCCACCATCAAGGCCATGGCCAGCTTCGTCCCCAACATCATCGGCATGCTCGACGGCGATGTGTACGTGACCGGCAAGCTTAAGTATACCTCGACCAACGTCTTCTTCCGCCAGCTGCGCAACATCCGCTTTGACACGACCGAAGTGCCAGGTGCCGTGACTGCGGTTCATTGGCCGTCCGCTCAGGCCACGTCGATTCAAAACTGCGTTTTTGTCATGTCCCCCGACCCAGGCAGGCAGCATACGGGTATTTTCATGGAAGAAGGCAGTGGCGGTCTACTCAACGACCTGGTGTTCTACGGCGGCACGTACGGCTGCCAGCTGGGCAACCAGCAGTACACCATGCGCAACCTGACCTTTTTCAACTCCAACACCGCCATCCTCCAAATCTGGAACTGGGCGTGGACGTACAAGTCCATCTACGTCTACAACTGCCAAATTGGTCTGAACATGAGTGGGCCCATCATTGGCTCTGTGACGCTGCTCGACTCGCTGTTCTACAACACACCTGTGGGCATCATTTCTGGTCGTGCGCCGAGCACGCAAACAAATCCGGGCGCAGGCTCTCTCATCATGGAGAACGTTGTATTTCGGCACGTCAACGTGGCAGTCCTGGGGCCACAAGGTACTGTCGTGGACGGTGACGAGTCAGGCATCCTTGTGAAAAAGGGGTTCGCATATGTTTGTATTCTCCTTTACCCCTATTTATTATCCCGTCTGCCAGGCGCCAGCACAAATTATGCTAAAAATGACTCCCATCTTTTTTGTTGTAGGGAAATATTTACGTACCAAACGGACCAAACGTGTACCAAGCCTTCAACGATGCATACTTTCCCGAGCTGTCGGAGCTAAGACTGGGCAACAAGTACTTCGAGCGATCGAAGCCGCAGTACGACGACGTGCCGGTCTCCAGCTTTTTGACGGCAAGACAATTCGGAGCCAAGGGTGACGGCGTCACAGACGACACAGTCGCACTGAATGCGCTGTTTCACGAAGCCTCCAATGAATTCACCGACTCGGTTGCATTTGTCGACGCGGGATACTACCTGGTCAAGGACACCATCCGCATCCCACCCAATGTGCGCGTTGTTGGTGAGGCGCTGTCCTCTGTAATTTTGGGCACAGGGCCCAAATTCGAAGACATGAACGCGCCGTACCCAGTGGTACAGGTCGGCCTGGCCGGCGAAGTTGGCTACGTTGAGTGGTCTGACATGATTGTCTCAACACAAGGCCCCATGGCCGGTGCCGTGCTCATCGAGTACAACCTAGAGACACCTACCGGCCCATGCACGGCAACAAACCCGCCATCCGGCATGTGGGATATTCATGTGCGCGTGGGCGGGTTTGCCGGGTCCCAGCTGCAACTGGACCAGTGCAACAAGACACCCCAGCTTACCAATTACGTCAACCCAGCCTGTGTGGCCGCTTACCTCGGCCTGCATGTCACCAGATATGCATCCAATCTGTACCTTGAGAACAACTGGATCTGGACGGCAGACCACGACATTGAGGACCCTCTCAGCTCGCAAATCTCGGTCTTCAGTGGTCGTGGAATTCTCATTGAATCGGAGCAAGGACGCATCTGGATGGTGGCGACCTGCGCCGAGCACCATGTGAAGTACCAGTACCAGCTTGCTAACACACGCAATGTGTGGATGGGCTTGATCCAGACAGAGACACCTTACTATCAACCCAATCCGGCGGCTCCGGCGCCCTTCAACCCGGTGAACACCACGATCCACGATCCTGACTTTGATATAGACTGCAACCCTGCCACCGACGACAACGAGAGCCAGCTTCCCGGAAGTCCGCCCTGTGCGATGGCCTGGGGTCTGCGAATTGTCAACTCCCAAAACATCAGTATCTACGGAGCCGGACTTTATTCTTTTTTCAACAACTACGATACGTCTTGTAGTGCTCCAGGAAACGGCGAGCTGTGCCAGGCCCGCATGGTCTACACAGGTATCTTGGCCAGTGAAGTCAACAACGGCACCGTGAGTGGGTCACTGTCGTCGCCGCCGTCCGGCAGTCAAATCAACTCGTCGGCGGACATTGTCGGCATCGAGATGTACAATCTAAACACGATTGGCTCCGTGAGCATGATCAACCGACAAGGCGCTGATGTGGCATTGTACAAAGAGAACATTGCCGGTTACACTGCGTGTGTTGCCTTGTTCAAGTTCTATCAGAACCAAGGCTCCCTGGGCATTGACTTTGGATGTGGGAATGACTCCAGTGGCAGGTCGGCATCGACTGCATCTTCAAGCTCATCCTCTACATCGACGTCGGCACCGCCCAGCTCCTCTCCGGGGTACATTTGCTACGGTAACTGGAAAGAGCTGTGCAGCCTCGGCGAGGTGGAGCTTCCAGAGAACATTAAACTAGCCAAAAGGCGTGACTCGCTTCCGGCCGACGAGACCGCGGACACCACCTCTTTTCAAAACGACAGTGGTTCTGCCAGAGCAAACGATGCCAAACGGCCACGGGTGCCGAGAGGCATGAAGGACGAGAGTGCACTGAGTGCGCTGACAGTCGAGGCAACAAGTTCATCGGCGCGGCCAACAAATAGTAGCACTTCATGGATAACCGCCTCATCAGCCTTGGTGACGACACTGCTGCCGACTTTGGGGCTGAGCTTTCCTCTACCCGTGCCTTCGCAGACGGACTGCAGCTCTGAGTATGTTTGGAGATGATGGATGGAATACTCGGGGAACGTGAAAGTTTTCAGTTTTCAGAGAATTGTGTTGATAGGAGGTGGGATATTGAGCGGTCTGGCTCTGATTTGTTGATACATTGAAGTATCATGTTGATGTCGGGCAACATTGGGACCATGTGAAGTAGCCCTGTGAGCTGCACGATAGACACGACATGAAAGCACACATGCAATTGTGGTTAATCGATGCCTTTTTGTTTCCTTGCATTGCAACCTAAATGGCGATGCGCGTCATTAGATTTGTGTTCACGTTTCCTTCCCATCCCGAGGTTGACGAGGCCATTGTTCGTGTATTTTGTTGACGTCTCTTTAAATTTTAAAATTTTTACGATCGGCTGGCGATCTCGATTGTGGGGGAGATCGTGGTAATAAAAGAGAGAAAGGACAGGAAAATACGAAGGCAATACGAGGCGGGAAAAGGGCAGTAATAAGCTTTTTCGGTGGACGTGCGTATTTTTGATAAGCTGGTCATCATTTTATGGGGGAGGATGGCTCGAAATGGATGGGAGGGTCTCGGGGTCTCAGTGGCACACACACCCACAGCGATGTTTTTAGTGGAGAGTTTGAGATCAGCGGGAGCGATCGACTTTACTTGTGGGTTCCCATGGGAAGGATCTTTGGTGCGCCGCGACAGCCCAGACTCTGGGGAACGCCCTCTGTGCGCGTCTTGGCATTTTGCGTTCTCCGGGTGGCTTTCCAGTGGCTGTGTTCCACTGCATGCCGGCAGCAGCCGCGATTAGGGGGAGGGAGGATGCGCCTCGAACGGCCGCTGAACGCCGCTGAACGCCGCTGAATGCCCACTAAAATTACGCCACTATTTCCATTTCTCGACCACTGAAAATCGGGCGTTGCACACGACTACGACATACGCCACGCGCATTCCAGTGCATTCGGTATTGTCAACAAAAAACGGGTGCGCTCCAATGGCAGCGCACACCGGCAATACAGCACCCGTTCCTCAAGAATCGCATATTTCGTTCGCCTTTCCACACACAGCACCATGCCCGCCGCGAAAAAGTGAATTCCCCAAACGGTGCAGCACCATGCCATTTGTGCATTCTGTGCACCCGTCTTTCGAGAAGATCGTTGTCTCGATGCCGCCCGATCGAGCGCATCGAACGCGGCACCGCAAAGCTTGCGTGCTTCACGACCCTAGAATTCCTGAGATTTGTCACCATCTCTCGCGCTTGAACAAAGATTAGGAGCAGAAGGGCAAGGCTTGTCATCGCTTGACATGTCTGCCGGTATGCATTCAAGGCGCAAAAGCTTGGGCTTGAAGGCGGGGCCGGCCCGTGAAACGCGTCGTGAAAAAGCATCTTACCTGTCAGTTGAGGGCAGGAGGCGCTTGGTCGGAACGAGAAGAGACAGATTTCAGATTTTTCGTATCTTGGATTTTGCAAAGATGTCACAGATTTGTGTGTTGCACGTCGGTAGTTTTGCGAATGCAGGGCGTCTTTCTCACAAGCCTCCCTTACTGCAGCCAAAATGCGACGCGCCAGGGATGCCAGCCTCCCCCGCCCGCAAGAGATCCGAACAAAACAAATGCAAAATAGGGGTTAAATTTACCAGCGCAAAACACTGCAAAATGCACGTCTTTTAACGCAACCGCATCACAAAGTAGTGTTTCGAATCAAAGTTATAAAAAAGAGTAAATTGCAAGCTTTGTTCTGTCGACCTGGCAAAAAAGACTATCAAAAAATAAAAATAAAACATGTCTGTGACATGACCATCTCGTCAAACAAAACAGTGCCTCCTATCTCCAGTGCTCCTGTGTCGTCCCCCTTTGTGACTCGCACGCCCAGCCCAGTCGAGTCGGTTTGAAGAAAAAAAAATGCAAACAAAAAACTAGCGTTCAGGAAGAAAAAGATAAGTAAAAGAGAAGGCGGTCCAAACCAAAAAATTGGATCCAAGAAGTAAAAAAAAGGTTGAAAAGGGGGTATCGGAAAAAGGGTTTGCCAAGTCTCCGCAAAGGAAGATATGACTGCGTTTGGCGTGAATCGAAGGTGGTGAAGAAGAAAAACAGAAGTAAAAAGGGGTGGACGGGAGCAAGGAGACATGATTTGGCTGTTCGATGAGTGAAGTTCATCGAAACATGGTAGAAGTTGTTTTGTGTTGGAAAAAAGTGTCGTGTTTGATTTTTGTTGTTTGCTGTTGATTTTGTTTTTTTGCCAGAACCATGGGATCTGCGATAGAAGGACAAAAGCGAAGAAGTGTTAAAAAGATTTGGTGAAAAGGATGAAAACGCCCCAGGCCTCTCTGTGAATAGTCAAGGCTCGGCCGCAGTCACATGCAATGTTGAAGAAGTGAAGGTAAAAGTAAGAGTAGTTGACAATGCCAGCCAGCCCGGTGGAAAATGGAAAATGGAACAGTCTCTCCTTCCTATCCAACCGAGATGGTTGAACAGGAAGAGTGCTGCATTTTCGGACTGCGTTTGCTGGCGTTGTCGAAATATTTGAGTTGTTTTGGTAGAGCTTTTTGGAGTAAAAAAACAGGCAAGGTACGCCGCCGATGTTGAACGCTCAAAAACAAGGGATGCTGATGAAGATGTTGATGATTGGATGGTCGTGGTGGTGATGGTTCGTAAATTCTCGTAAGAGATAAAAAAGCGCGAGGGACCAGGCCTCGCTGCGTTGTTGATCGTGGTTGTCGTCGGGATATCCGACAGGCAGTAGATGATGGACAAAGGAAATAGCTGGTGGATGTCCGCATCGACGGATTTCGGAGTTCAGTACGTTACGTTTCCTTTTAGGGAACGAAAAATCAAATGTTTGTCCTGCCATGTCCCAACGTTTACAGCAGAGCAGCGACGACCATACCGGCGACGCCGGCAAAGGCCACACCGGCCGCATTCCGCAGGCCGGCGCTGCTGCCGCTCGTTGTCGCGCTCGCAATGGGTGCCGAGCCGGAGGTTGTGGCGCCGTTGGTGGCCGACACGCGGAAGGAGCCCGTGCCCGTCGCCTGGTAGCTGGTCGTGGCGTTGTGCCAGGTGGCCGTGGTGGTCGCGACGACGCGCTGCAGGGTGATGGTCTTGTAGAGCGTGCTCGTGGACGTGCAGGTGGTCGTCGACAGGTCCGCGTCGGCGGTGGCGGCGGACACGCTCGAGGCGGCGGCCAGCAGGAGGGCCGAGGTGAACGTGGCGATGCGCATATTGGTTGTTTTTTGTGTGTAGTATTTTTTGTGTTAAAGTGTGGTAAACGTAAACATGGGAGTATGCTTCCGGAGCAAAGCGCAGAGAAAGTGAAGCGTTTCGTGAGGGTCGTGATGCGAGAGAGAGATAGTGTGGTGATGGAGATGTCCGACGACTGGCGTGGCGAGAGAGTGAGAGTCTGCGTGTAAACACGTGTGGTTGTTGTACTTGTTTGATATTGAAAAGTGAGCGGAAGGGGGACTTTGCCAACGAAGCCCGTAGTATATGAGAATTTGGATGTGGATGGAGGTGAGGGAAAAAACTCAGAAGAGAGAGAAAGAGAGAAAGAGGAAAGAAGGAACAAGGTCTGTGGAGAAGGGGGGAAGCGAAGGAATAAAAAGAGCGGAACCTCGAACTGATGCACGTCGAGACGACTGGGACTGGGAGCGGGAAACAACACCACAGATTCTTCCCACGATCGCACCTGCCCATCGCTTGGGAGTCTCGCAGAGGGGGGGGTCTCAAGGAAGTGGGTGTGTGGAGTGTGGGTATTGTGGCAGGGGTCCACATTGTCTGGTCTTGTGCACTAACACGGCCGCTGGCGTGCTGCTCTTTCTTTCTGTGCCTGAGAAAGAAAGAAACGCCACAGAGACAAAGCCAGAGGAATTGTGGGCCGGCCAGCGAACCAGGCCTGCGCCGCGGGTATCCATTTGTGGTGGCCCTTGTTTGTTATGCGACGGGCCAGCCTAACGGGAAAGGAAGAGGGTACGGAGTAAAAGGTGGAAAACGCCTCAGAAGCATTGGCGCTGTCGCCATTGTTTGCAGCGGAACGCTTGCGAGAAAGAGAGCACGAGAGGACGAGAATGAAGACCCCTGCCGCGCTCTCAAACCCAAACAAACGTCTGTGGGCAAATCAAGAGCCCGGAGGTCAATGCTACAAGGCGTTGCAGGGAGATTTGGCTGAAATTAGCCGCTGTGGCGTGTCCTTGGACAAGTACTTGCAACCTGGTCGAGAGGAGAGAAACGGTTTCTGGGAAATTACAGGCCCGAGGAGAGGACCTGTCTCGTTCGGCCAGAGACCGCATCCCCAACACCAACACCCACCACCACCACCCCTGCGCCTGCCTGTTTTGCGCTGTTTCCTCTTTGTCCTCTTTTGCTGGCCTTTTGCTGGCCTTTGCTGGCCCCTCCCCTTTGACTCCTGCCCTTTCTCATTTCCCGCAGAGGAGAAAATGGAGGGAAACGGTCGGTCTGGGCCCATCGTGAGACCCCTCTCTTCCAAGGCTCCTCGGCCTCTCTTTCTGGGTGAAAACCTCGTCGTGGCTGTTGTCGTACGCCGCCAGGGTCGTGAAACTCTCCTCGCTGCAACCCAGAGCAGGCCTGGCAGAGGGGCATTGCGGCGCGAAGAGCCAGCCAGCCCTCTGGTCGCAGTTTCTTTTCGCGACCGCCGCTCGCACTTTCCTCTTCACCTCACAATTTGTTGCCCTCTTTTGTCTCTCGTTTGTGGCAAGTGCTCTCGGTTTGGACGCCGATGATCGCAGTTTCCTTTTCTTCGTCGCTTTCCTTTGTTGGCCAGTCCAGGCCCTTTCCCCTCTTTCTTTCAGAGTTCCTCTTTCCTTCTTTGGCGCCTTCTGTAATTTCATCCAATTTCACAATTTCGCCCATTCTAGCGCCGGTCCAACCATCGCCTGCCCGCTCGACTGCTGCTGCCCACCGTCTTTGGCCAGTCCGCCTCCAAAACACCCAAAGAGAGAAAGCGCTACCATTGCGCAATGGGGACCGCAATTTCCCCCTCAAAAAGGAATTGGATCGGAGGGGAGGCGCCATCGGCAAACGACCAAACGAAGACGACTACTCCGGACAAGTACGACATACAAGTAGTCTGTAGACGACAATGAGATCGGAAAGTAGCAGGGCCTTGAAAGTCGCGCGACACAAGCCGTTGCGACCCTCCCTTGTCCCCTTTTCTGTTATTTTGTGTCCTCTGTCCTCTTTCTCTGGTGGCCCTCGGTCCCCAAGTTTCATTTGTTGCACACGCCGGTCATTGGGAGAGACTGAAGACGGAAAGACACCCAAAAGAAGGACACACGACCCAAAGTTGTGCAATTTCAGGTCCCAATCCAATCAAAATGTGCCGGGTGTTACTGGGGCGATGTAGGGGTACTTGAGGACGGACGGGTGCCTACCAAAAATATGCAGTGGCGTTGTACTGCTACACCGCTGTCTTGCGGTCCTCGTGGTGCCTGCAGGCACTTCCCTAGCTCCCACCTCCGTTCCTGGCGCTAGTCCCAAGGCAGACAAGCACGTGAGGTACGAGTACTTAGTACTACGCCTGCGACAGTGAGGAAACAGCGCCACATCACTCCTTTCTTCCTCTTTGTCGTCCGCCTCTTCTATCGAACAGCGGCTTGACGGTCGCACGTTCCGCCACACCTCAAAGTGGAAGAAGCAACGACAGGGATTTTGTTACGTACGACTATGTAGTACCACCGCGGGTGACCGGCAGGTGAAGAAATGCTTCTTCTCGTCTTGCCCTTTTTCCAGTGGCTTATTTTACTGATTCAACGCCGGCGCCTTCTTTGACTCTAGTCCTAGGTCGTGAACCCTGAATACGAGGACCAACGAGACAAAAAGACAAAGCGACAAAGAGGGGAGAAAGTGAAGAGACGAAATGAAAGTGTAAAGAGAGGCAAGGAGAAGGAGAATCGCTTTTGAACAAACCCTTTGTAGATTCAAAGAAAGTAAATTCAAAGAAGCTTCGGTTCTTCTTTTTTGACCGTTCGACTATTGCCCTCGACCAATGTTCCAGACCGCTTGGCTCCCTTCTCTTCTTTTCTTTCACTTCGTCTCCTGGCCAAACAAAGCACAATCTCGGCCCAACAGCGGTTCTGTAGTCGACAAGCTGTGATTTGGCTTGGCCCATTTCACCTGACGCTGAACGGGTTTCCAACAAGGCAACCGCGAAAAACAGACGGCGAGAAAAACTGCCGTGAAAATCTCGAAAGTATTGACAGGTCCATGGACAGAATAGGAAAGGAACTGCAAAAAAAAGGCAGGGAGAAGTCGAACGTCGTGGCGAAAAAAAAGAAAGAAAAAACAAAGCACAGGGCGAAGAGGCAATAATTCGTCGAAAAAGGCCCTTTCCAAAGAAACTTGTGAGGCGGACCTGCATATGCATATGCATATGCAGTAGTATGCACACCTACAGTGTTAGTCTCGTTTTTTGGGGCCGCTTGTTGCCTCCCCCGAAATGCCCATCCCTTCCTCAACGTGGCAGCGGGTGTAAGGGCGAGCCATGTTTGCTGTCGTTTTAGAGTATTCATTTTATCCCCCGGGTTCGTGTGGTGTTTAGGCATCCCTTGCCGAAGGAAATCTGCACATCAAAAAACCAGAAAAGTCGGTCGATCTTAAGAACAAGCGAAAAGAGCCCGTGTCAATCCTAAAAACCCTTGCGCCTTTTCCCACGAAGTTCGCCCACGTCTTAGTTGCCCGGTTTTGCCTTGGGCGTCGTTTTTCTTCCCTTTAGGCTTCTTTTTTGTTCCCGCAAGGCGGACCGCCGCACCTCGCATCGGCCCCATCCATGGGGCGCCGCCGCCGCCAGCGTCGGTCGACTTGTTCTTCTCCACCCCCCGGGGTTTCCTCCAATCGCTATAACGTACTTATGCAAGAAAGAAAACCCTGTAAAGAGTTTTTCTCTTTGTTTCTCTTTCCACTCTCCTTCTGTTTCCTCACGATCTGGCCACTCATCGTGCCTTCATGGGTATTGTCAGAGACTTGTTTCTTGGCCGCTTATTGGTCTGAAGAAAAGTCGCAACGGCCCAGACGAATGATTTACAAGAGCGCTCAGGACCGACTGAGCATTGCTCGCTGTTTCTTTTGATTTTCTTTTGATTTTCTTTCGATTCTTCGTCCCCAGCCGCCATTATTTCCTCTCCCTCTAGAAAACGGCTACCGGCAGTGCGTTGTGCCACGATGCGCAATGTGTAGTTTTGCGCACGACCGCCAGGCCGTGAAACAGTCTTGTAGCAGATAAATTAAGACGAGAAGTCTCCGAAAACACTCGTTGTGCTACGCTGTGCCCCCTTTCCATAGGATCATAGGATCAAAGGGCACACGGCCTCTCTGCCCGCAATTTAAGCACACTTGCACAGCCGTTGTGTGACCGTCTTGTGTTTCTGTGTCTCTGGCATAAGCCATTCGTGTCGCCCGACGAAATTATGCGCTACAAAAATGAGGATTGTCCTTCTCTTTTACTTCCTTGCAGGTTTCTGGAAGTCCCTTTAGCAGTCAGTGTGATATCCTTTGCATATGTTATTATAAAAAGAAGAAAAAAAGAGAAACCTTTTTGACAGGTTGTCTTATTCTTTTATACATTCAATACATCCTCAATCGCGCGGTTGTCGTCAATAAAACGACCTCTTTCACACCGCAAGTAGGCCTCCCGCTTGAAGAAAGCGCTTTTTCGAAGACCTGTTGCGTTTTTTTTTCTGATGATCTTTAGGTCGAGAGAGGCTTGTTGGAGCCCTGCGTTTTACCGTATAGCGACCTTCTTGAAAAACTGCCACTTCTCCCGCGTTATCTCGATGCTTTTTGGTTCTTGTAGTAACTCCGTGATGTTATTGCTTAAGTAATGCATTTTCCGGGTCGTTTTAGGAGTTTGGAACGAAGAAGAAGCGACATTATCGTCGTCGATCTGCAGTGGTGTTTGTGCGTGTTCAGGAGCCGGTTTTTCGAGTGTCTCTAGGACCACTTGTGGCCTAAATGGCACGAGCCCTGTTTTCTGAAAAGCAGACAGTATGGTCGCTGGTTTGAGAGCCCTTTCCCTGGCTTCAATTACCGCCTCGAGAAAGTCTTCTTTCGAAAGCCCGGTCTGGCCGTTGATGAGGTATTTGCGCATCGTTCTGCCATCGTGATATTTCAACGGCTGAAATGCACCAACTTCGAGAGGCTGGAGGAAATGGGTCGCGCGGGAGGGAAAACCGAATGGGATAATGTATATTTTGTGAATGAGAAAACAAATAACAGTAGAGAGGGTCTCTTACCATTCACCCAGCAGAAATCCAAGAAAATCGCTCGTATAATGTGCGCCGAAGCCGTCAATTAAGAGCAAGCGCTTCGTACCAAACATCGTTTAGCGCGTATACTCGTAGAACTGCTTGATCCAGTCAGATCCCGTCTTGTCGTTATTGTAACCGGTCGGTAACAGTACAAACACTATACCTTTCGGTAGGTTTTTAACTTCGTACCAGTGGTAATGTGTTCACCACCTTTAAATATAATAAGCGGCGGGTGTGACGGGCCAGGGCCACGGGCATGGGGGCAGGCAAGGCTCTGCCTAGCCTAAGCATGACTGGCCCGGCGAGCAGGGCCATAGGCCAGGGACTAGCTCAGGGGAAATTCTCATGATCCTTCTTTTGTACTTCTTTCTCCTTTCTCTCTTAATCTGTAGGTGCGAGTTTACGAACCCCGAAAAAGGGGGTGTGGCACGAGTACATGCTCAATCTCTTTTGTGCTGATATGCATCTACGAGACGAAACTCTGTGGGGCATTGAACTCGATATATATGGTTTTGTTAATCTGTGCTCTGGAGTATCGGAGGAGAGAACGCTGCTACACTGAAAACCCTATCATATCATTAAAATTGATGTCTGGGAATGCTCCGCCGTTCTATCACCTTGATGCCGTATTGACTTTAAGTACTGCTTGCCAGATCCCAAGCTCAAGACATCTTCGACGACGGCTTCCATATCTGCGGAAGAATATGTACCTCTGGAGGCCTGAGATTACACGCTCGGCCTAGCTCTATATATAACCCCTAATGGTATCTTGTATCGACAGTACCCTCCACTTGGGGTCGAACAGCGTCCAATACGTGATCCACCAGTATCCCGTGGTATTATCCTTCTCCCTGAGGTCCTTGAACATCCGCCACATGGAGTCATATCGCCGGAGACGCCGCCATTCCTGCTCGTCGAGATAACCCCTCGCGTAGTCGAGAACGATGGCCGCGATGCCCGCCGCGATGGGCGCGGCGCACGAAGTGCCGCTCATGAGCTTGCAGTTGTCAGGCATCTTGAGCTTCTCGCTCTCCGGAAACGGTGGCCAGGCCGAGCGGACGCACTCCCCGAGGACCATGAGCCGCATATTGTCTTGCGGGCTCGGTGTGAAGAGCGACGGGTTGCCGTAGCCGTCGGCCGCGTGGACGCAGAACACGTCCGTTCGGGACGCTGGCCACGCGACCCCGTCGGGGCGGTTTTTGCCGTCGTTCGAGGCGGCTGCGAACATAAGCACCTTCTTTGATGTCGCGTAGTCGATCTCCTCGGAGAGCTTGCGGCATTCCTTTCCGAAGCCGAAGGACATGACGACGATGTCAACCTGCCACTCATCCACGGCGTGTCGGAGAGCCTAAACGAAGTAGTCGTTGAGCTATCCAAGTTCGACCCTAAATGCCGTTATAGTGGCAGACTTACCTTGGCAATACTTTCTGCCGACTTGATGACATGTGGTTTCTTCTTGAAGACCCTCGCGACGCAAATGACGGCTTTCTCCGCGATCTTGCGGAGGAGGACGGCGAGGTGCGTCCCGTGACCGACTTCGTCTTTCCACTGCGTGCAGGTATCTTCCGGGTCGACAAAACTGCGATACAAGACCCCAGAATCGAAGCCGTACTGGACCTTCTGGGTGCTGGTCAACTCAATACCGCTGTCCAAGATGGCGATCTTAATGTTTTGTGCGTCAGAAAGCGCGGAGCTGCGGAGCTCGTTCCGTATGCGACTGGTGGCGTCGTTGTGATATTCGAGCCAAGTCTCCGCCATGCGTACTCTGGTCAATGTCACGCGTCAGTAGCTTCGTCACTCTCCACAAGTAGATACTGATGGTCTTCTCGATAATGCGACGGAGCGATGCTAGGTATGACTCACTTGGCTTGGTCGACTCGTGTTTCACCGTCCGTGTTCCGACCGTCTGCGAAAAGACAAAGCTCGCGTCTTTCTTCAAACGTAGTTTCTTCGTTCTCTGCAGGGTAACGTTCAGCATATGGGACTGTGTTGCCTGAAAGTGAGGAGCATCATACTCTCTATCTTGGCAAGAGGTAAGTCTATGGTCGCCGCCAACGACTGCCGTCGGGCGGTGCTCACGCGTCTCTGATGACCCGTCGTCCCGTTGTTGCTCTCCACGGCCTTCTCGGGTATGAGGATTTCGTCAAGCTCTTCGAGACGGACCTTGTATCCGTCCCTGAGCCCAGATGCCAAGGGCTGAACGATGCATGACAAGATATACTGTCGGATCGGGCCCTCCTGCGCGAGATTTTGGCTTGCGAAGGTGGACGGCGGTGTTAATCTCAGGCAGGAGCGAATGGCTTTAACCAGGGTGGGCGATATCCGTTTCGACCGGTCTCGCTCGCTCTGCTTATCTAGGGCTTGCAGCATTTTCCAAGCCTGTAGGCCGTCGCTGTTATACGCCCTCCACTGCTCCGTCTCGTGCGACCTATTGAATCTGGTACCCGTGGCGATCTCGAGAAAGATGATGCCGAGTGCCAGGACGGCGGGGTGTTTATGGTATTGCATACGATGCTTTGGGAAATCATGTTGCTGTGCCTGTTGGAGCTCGACAGAGAGATAGGGGAAGGTCAGCACCGATGACGATACTGGAGACTTGCCCGAGATAAAGTACACCTTCGCGCTGCTCCACGTCGAGTAGAACCAAGAGCCCGGATAGAGGAACAGCATAGAGTTGGCGAGGATATAACACAAAGTCAGTTTCTCCTGGGGCGTGTACATCGCAACGTCCGATATGGTTGCACCGTCCCCAAGGAGTTGGTCGAGGCTCTCCATGACTGTATAGTGGTTAGTGACACCGTTAAACAGATCGGGGGTGAGGTGCCAAAGCGAGTCGTTCTCGGCCAGGAAGTCGACTTGGAACCCGTCGCTGTCACGTAGCAACTGGCAGATGTCGTTATTGACCGAGTGCCGATCTATCCCGGTCACTGACTGAGGCCTGAGCTTGGTTGTGAGCAAGGGGAACTACTATGGAACCAGATAGTGACAGGGAATAGCGGAAGAGGCTCCAACTCACGTTTTCGTCTTGACCTCGACATTAGTTACTTTCCACTCGACGAAGTCCCTGCGGACAGGCAGGAGGACCTCGAACTTGGCAGGGCGGTAGCTCCGAGCCGTGGCCTCCAGCATTGTCACCTTGGGCGCCAGCTGACGATATCGTATCAGGCTTAGCCTAGCCTCTCGCCCCCCAGTCAGTCTGGTAGCACATTGGTGTTGAGGACAGCGACAATTCCAGTGCCGCTCCAGGAGATTGTAAACGCGGTTGGCTGGCTCCTTGATCCCGTGACTGGGATGTTGCGGGAGACTAACCTCTTCGACATCGGCAGCAAAGGTGTCCCGGCAGTACACGTCCAAAAGGTGCTTCCCGGCGAGTCTGACGCGGTCAACAAACTTTTGGCGCTCCCTCTTGGACTGCCTCTCGCTTTTGTGGAACAGGGATACCTTGCGGCCCACAAGACCCAGGTATTTGTCGCGCAACTCGTCGGGCTGGTCGAGCAATTCGAGGCACTCACCGAACCCCCCGAGGTTTTTCGACTCGAGAGACTTGGATAAGGCCTTAAGCAGTGGGAACCTGCCCTCATCGTCTTGCTCCCCAGCGGAAGTCGATGTGGGGAAGTAGAAGAGGCTAGGGACCCAGCCCTTGGGCAGCCGGGTCTCTAGAGCATGCAGAACTTCTATGAGTATGTCGTCCCTCAGGTTGGAAGCCCATTCTCCACGAGACACGAACAGCGCCTGTCCTATGTTGATAATATCGGAATAGCAGTCCCGGGCATCGTCGGCCAGGCTCTGGTCCGGAACCTCGCGCTCCTCGAACTCCTTGGCGAGAGCCCCGAATGCCGGAATGACCTGGCTAAGAAGCACTAATTGCCACATTGCTATCCCTCAGCTGCGTGCAGCGATAGGTAGTGGATTGGGATGGAGACAGACCATCGGACGATGAGAGTAGATGGGATTGCAATGCTGGGCTCCAAGTGGGGAAGTCTTTCTGAAGCCCTGAGAACGGGGCGGGGATCGAGTGTCGTGCGAGCTGAGGCTCGGAGGTTTCGCGAGCGCGGCTGAGTTCTGGTATTTTCGTAGCCTTTCTACATGAAAGTAGAGGGGTTGAGGGATATGTCCGTTAGGCCGCAACGCATTTACGATGGCATACCCCTCCCTGTGCGTTGTCGTAGATATGGCATTATGTCTGCACTCCAGCTGCGATTCGTCGGGACTGCATTTCACATACTAATTTTACACATAATCCCCGCGCCTACCGGCATCATTCCACGTAAAACTAGGTTTCTTTTTATTTTGAAAGTAGCCCACAATCTGATTCCGATCTCTTATTCTGCCCTGTTCCTATGTACGATGCTGCGCGAGTATGGCCGACTCAGGGGAGACTAAGCCGGATACCCAGGAGAAGACTGGCAACCTAACGCAGATTGACTTGGCACAACACGAGACGGATCCTCAAGAGACTGCGAGCCTCAAGCACATTGCCGAAAGCTGTGAGAGACATCTACATAAGCTCTTACAGGACGAAGAGGCCTTGAAGGACGTTGTTAAGGCGACAGAGGGCCACTGGACGTCTCGCCAGTATGCTGAGTTCAACCTATGGTGCACCAAAGTCGGCGTGCACGGTGAGGGCCTCCTGTCCATCGATGTCCGGCTCAAAGACGTGCCCGAGATCTGCAAACTTCTCAGACGCTTGCTTCAGTCGTTAGAGCGGGACCTTAATGGTAAGCAGGCGGGCCCGCGACGGGGGGGGGGGGGGGGGGGGGGGGGGGGGGGGGGGGGGGGGGGGGGGGGGGGGGGGGCGGGGGGGCGGGGGGGCGGGGGGG
>WOUA01000130.1:0-22693 GCA_021397985.1 Sporothrix dimorphospora
CTCCCGTAAGCTAGAAAGTTTACACACTTAGATCTGTGGTAGTTTTTTCCCCAGGAGGGTTCTGCCTAGCTAGACGCTAATAGTCAGGACTGGCTCAGAAAGGCGAATAATAATAATAATAATAATAATATGCCAGAGGACAAAACGAAACCTTTAAGTGCAGTTTTACATGCATTGATAAAGCACACTCTGAAGACACTTTAACATGACCCAGAATTGCTCCAGATTCATCCCAGCAAGTCACATGGTGACGGTCAAACCCCCAACGCGTGGAGGTTCGCGTAATTTAATAATTGTTTTCTCAGCTCTTGTAGTACATAGCCTGCGGTGTCGCCCTTACATACCTCCCCACTTCGTGAGTGGACGCTGAAAAGTGCAGAAAGAAAGTGCAGAAAGAAAATGCAAAAAGATGGTGTTGCCTATTCTCTGTTTTGCACCATGTCGCCTAATGTTTTGTTGCAAATCAACCTCCAGCCCCCAAGGCTTCGGTTGGGCCGCAGCATCTGGCCGCAGACGATGGAAAGCCTTGCAGAAGTCGATGGAATCTGTTGGACTTCTTTCTTATCCAGTATTTACATGGCAGGAGCCGAAGTCGACTTGCTTTTCATTTCTCTCTTCATTTCCGCACTCATCTCCCCGTATATCCTCATGCCATCCAAGAAGAGTCCGCCAAAGAACTGGGCAAGGCATCCTCGGCCGGTAGCCGGCTCCGACTCGAAGCCGCACGCGGGCGCGTACCAAAAGCTCCTCAACCGGCTGTACGAGCCGCTGCTCGTACTGCACGCCCTCGATCCCGTGCGCGGCGAACACACTACAACCACCTGTCCCCCACAAAACACCACCCAGCACGTCCGCCGCCAGTTCCGTGATGACCTGTCGTTTCTGTGCGAGTACGACAAGGGTGGCGATGCATGCACAGCGCTGGGCATTGAAGAGCGAGACGACTGCCTGGTGTACTGGGTGGCGGCCAACACGAGCCCGCAGAACAAAATTGTGCCGTTCCTAGAAAACCTGTTAGGTAGTCTAGTTGCCTGTCTCCAAGAGGGCAGCACCGGCAACAACGCAAACAACATAGCCCGACAAGAGCATGCCACACAAGTTCTCACCGCCAAGTGCGCTGCCTATGCTTTGCCCAAGATAAAGAAGCTGTGTAGGCTGTTGTGTGGCATCATCGCAGACTGCGAAAGGAGTCTTAAAGAGGGCAGTTTCTCCGAGCTCGACCGGGCCTTAGCGGGCTGGCTGCAGCAGTTTAAGCAGTCAACCAGTGACCTCACTGCAACCGGTGCCGGGCTGGACCTGTGCCGCCTGGCGTACGACAAGCGCAGGTCGGCCGAGATGCAGCAGCTCAAGGTGCTGGCGGGCCAGCAGGCAACGTCCAGTCAGTGCTTTTCCCAGATGTACCACTACATAGGTCGCTTGGCCAACCACGTGCGTGTTCCGGCCCGCCTTGTCCGTGGCGTGGTCGATGTTGAAGATCTGCTTCTCAATCCGTTCTCTGTACAGTCGCTGCCCGTGGCCGTTTGCGCCCCGTATCGGCCCCGCGCACCTCTGCGTGACAAAGGCCGCCCGCTGCTGGACGGCATCGCCAAGCGCATGTGCAAAGCCGACAACGCGGAGTTGCTTGCCGAACTCACTTCTGGCCTCCAGGAGCTGGACCAGAAGTACCACCTCGCCGAGCGTATCCGATCTGGCGATGAAAAGTTCAAATCGCCCCGCGTCCACGCCGAAGTCCAGATCCTCGAGCATTTTCATTCCAACAAACTCGCCTGGGCCGACAATGGCGACCGCTACATCGGCTGCAGCAAACCGGCCTGCTTCTGCTGCCACCTGTACTTTCGTCACCACCCACTACGACCCGTTGTGCCCGGCTGCCACAACAAGGTGTACCTCAAATGGGGTCCGCCCCTGCTAGCCGGTGGCGCCGCGGACCCGGGATACATCGAGCAGCGAGACCTGCTCAACTGGTTCATTGCGGACATCCGCAAGGACGCTATTGAGCAGATCCGGGAACGCCGGGGCCGGCGCCTATGGCATGCCGACACCCTCACGGTAATTACGCAGACGGTCACGGGCGACATGGATGATGATGACGGGGATGACAGTGGTTTGGGCGACAGTAGCTTGGACGACAACAGTGATGAGGATATCAAGAATGTAGGGACCGAGACCAACCCTACCTCCGTCGGGAGGTTGTCACACAGGTTCCTTGCCCTCAATCTCAACTCTAGTTCTGACTCTGATCCCGACGATGGAGGTGCAGCCGTGGAAGAGTGAGCTGGTAAGTGTGGGTCACGGCAAGTCATTGCTGCAATTTCAAGAGTGTTATCCTGTCTCATTTGTTTGAAAAGTCCAGTCTTTTGAAGGGCCCATGGATCTATTGTACTTATTGATATTTGATATGTTCTTAATTTCTCCCATCATAATAATAATAACAAAATGACAAGTGATGGGACGTGGAAAAAGAGCGTCAGATTACCGAATGGGGTAACAACACGACTTACAAGAGCACAAAAAAGTGGGCTCATCCCTACCCCGGATTATTTGGGAAGAAAGTGCTGATGCCGTTTGTTGACATAAAACGTTTTGGCATCTAATATTTGCTGTCCCGGAACAGGGCGCTTTCCTTCAAACTCGACCACAGCCGTGGAGAAGCCGACAAAATACCCCTTCGCCGCGATGTGCAGCAACTCTTGGACCGCGGCATGCTGGTCTCATCGGAGAATCACTGTCTTGTTCTCACCATGTTCATACGTGCCTATTTTTGATAAAATATAATTATAACTGTAGAAGAAAGAAATGCATGGGACTTATACAATCCTTGAAAATACAAGTATTCTTTGAAGCTTGGATCCATTCGAAGGCCGGCCATTCCCCCTCTGCCCCTCCTCCACACTTCCCCAGACCTGACTAGTTAGCCACCCAGACGTTTAGTTCGCTCCCTTTTCTTAGTCCCCATCCTGTGAGGATTTCTTTACCCGCAGGACCCCATTTCCTGTTGCCAACGGCCTGTTGCCAACGGCCTGTTGCCAACGGCCTTTGTTTGTTTCTGGCACTCGCGCTCGATAATGGGTCTCCCTGCGACCTCTCCCTGGGAAGACAGAACTCCGAACTTCCCCAGACTATGACGCTGTCATCTGACCCCCACCATACCCAGGGAGTAGTGTAGCATCCCAGTTTGGGGCCCTAGGTGCTCCATAGGAATTTGACTATCCGTCTTTCTCTTGGAGAAGGTGCTTAACGGCACCTAGGCAGAGAGGGGAAAAGTGCAGGTCCTATAAAACAGCTGCTCCCCAGGGACTGCACTCAAGTTGCACCACTGCTCCTGTCTTGTCGTCACATCTCTCTAAATTAATTGAGCCCGTTACACCGAGTTGCTTCCATCTGTCTCTACCCTCCGCAATCGAACACTCACAGCCAGAACCATGGCCGACCTCCACTTTACCGACGATGTCTTGACCAAGACCAAGGGCAAGGTCATTGTCCTGACGGGTGAGTACCACGAAGACATCCTACCATCGTCATCCCCCACTGACACTTTCAGGCGGCGCACAGGGCATCGGCGGCTCCCTCGTCAAGATGGCCTACACGGCCGGCGCCCACCTGTTTGTCGGCGACTGGGACGCCGAAAAGGGCGAGGCGCTGGCCGCATCGCTGCGCGCCGACCCTGTCGCCTCGGCCAACGGCGGCTCCGTCACCTTCCAGAAAGTCGACGTCACCAACTACAAGTCGCAGCTCGCGCTGTTCGAGGCGGCCATTGCGGTGCACGGGCGCATCGACACGGCCGTGCCGTTTGCGGCGGGCGGCGAGCCGCGCGGCTTCTTTGAGCCGGCAGCGCTGACAATTGAGTCGCTCCAACAAGAACCGACGGCGATCAAGGACCGCCTCGAGTTGAATGTACTGAGCGTTGTCTATTTTTGCCGTATCGCCCTCGCCTACATGCGCAACCCCGACCCCGATGCCGCCCAGAAGGTGTACGACGCCAAGGCGCCGCTCCCCAAGAGCATTGTCCTGATTTCCTCGTTGGCTGGCATTGCGCAGAATCCGGGCGTACCCATCTACATTACAAGCAAGCACGCCGTCATGGGCCTGCTGCGGTCGTTTGCACCATATGCGCCCGTGCGGTACAACGTGCGCATCAACGCCATGTGCCCGTCGGCAACGAACACGCGTATGATTGACAGCCTGACGGAATCGTGGGTGGCCGCCGGCCTGCCCATGAACCAGCCCGAGGACGTGGCGCGGTACGTGCTGCTGTGCGCGACGGACGAGCACCGCAACGGCAACGCCGTGTACATTTCGGGCGGAAAAGGCGTCGACATTGAGGACGGCTACGTCAAGACCATGCCCGTGTGGATGGGCCTGCAGCACACCATTGACCTGCAGGCGAGTCGCGAGTTCTGTGGCCTGGGCGACGGCTGGGTCGAGACGAAGACGAGCGTTGGGGAGAATAAGTAGTCAACACTGCAAAGAAACAAACATAGAATGGACAAGAAACAAGCAATACAAAGCTTCAATTATGGTCAGAAAAGATGGATTCAAAAATCATGTCGTGGGTATAGTAATAGAAGAACGCCATGTACTCCGTAGAGAAGGACCCAAAATGCACCAGACGACTAGCCCATCTACGCCGCATTGTGCAGCGCCGAAATGTGCAGGTACGCGTCAATGTACAACCGGTTCTCGACCGCAAACGATGTGCCCGGCTTGACCTTGAACATGCCATTGGGACCCATGACAAAGCTCGCCTCGCCCACCACCACGCACAGCTTGCCCGCCGCCAGCATACAGATGCGCGTCGCCAGGTCGTCTGCGTCAAAGGACACCGACGAGCCGGGCCGCACCACCTCGACGCGGTACGACATGTTGTGGTCAATTGGCACCATCTGGTTCGACGTGAGGTAGGCGTTGGAAAAGGCAATGTTCTCGTTGGCCTTGGTCTGGACCCGGCCCGGCGCCACCTCCCAGTCCTCCATCTCCAGCGCTTCGGGCCCCGGCTGCACGTTGCCGGCAAACACCAAAGGCGAGTCGCTGCTGGCCGTGTGCGCTCTGGCCAGCGCCATGGATGATGATGTCTGCTTCGGTAGCGGTGGCTGAAGGACGCCCCGGTCGGCAATGCGCCCCGAACGACGGCGGTCGTGGCCGTTGAGGAGCTGGTCGTGTTCATGCTGGTGGCTGGCCTGCCGTTTGGGCGTCGTGTCCAGGCCGCCGCGGCGTAGAGACCCGCGCGATAGGGGTTCATTGTCGCTCGACGCTGGATCGGGACCACTGTCCGCGCCTCCGCCTCCACCGGTAATGCTACCGCGGGTACCGGCACCACCTCCATTCTGCGCCGCTTGCCCCCTCTCGCGGCGCATGCCCACTTTGTCGGCCGTCACGCGGTGCAGGCCCAGGGACGCCGCCTGCTCAGCGTACCCGAAGTTGCCGGACCGCGCGTAGCGGTACGTTAGGTCGTAGCTGAGGTGCGGGAACAGCTTGGCAAACCGCTGCCGGAAGACGTGCTGCAGGCTGCACGGCACATTGTTGCGCCGGTCCACGCAGTTGGCGCACTTGGCGTACGCCACGTTCATGTCGGCGTTGCCCTTGCTGCTGGTAATAACACAGCCTTCATAGAGGCCGTGACCCAAAATGCAGTGGTGGCACGGTTTAGGCACATAGTCGCCGCTGAGCTGGATAAGCGCGGAGGCGATGCTCATCGTGGACAGCCCGCCGGCCGGGGCCGTCAGCTTGCGCCGCTCATTCCACTTGATGTCGCGCACCCGCGGGGCCGCCAAAAAGAGGCTGCTGTAGCCGGAGTTGGGCGGCGCAGGGCGTCGGAGTGTGGGCGACAAAAATGGCTGCACGTAGTTCCACGTCGCCTGCCGATCGGCCGGCAGCGGCTGGGCAAAGTCATCGGGTCCTGGGTGCGGGGCGTCGATCGCTTTCGCGGTTTTAGGAGCAGGAGCTGTCCTGGGGACATCGACCTCTGTCGTCTTTTGTATAGCGCCGGGCAGTGCGGCATTCTCGGTCTTGGGACGGTATCCTGCGGGCCCCTGCGGTGCGAGAGGCTCCAGCTCCGAGGCAGGGTGTTTGACAGTGGACACAACAAATGGCCGCGTCTGGCTGTGCATGCCGACTTTGGACAGCGTTCCATCTCCATTGTCATTGAAAAGTGTACGCCGGTGTTGCCTCGTAAAGTGGCTGCCGAGATTATGAATGGCTGGCAGGACGCGTTGGCAGTCCCGGACTGGACATACCCACGGCAATTTGGGGTAGGAGCTCGTGGTGTAGCCGTCTGGAAAAAGAATGCCAAACGCAAGACCGCCTTCAATGAACCTCGAATACTCCCGACCGGACGCAGACACAAGAAGCTCTTTTGTCGGTGGTGAAATCTTGGACGGTTTGTGCGTAGGCAGTTTGTGTTTGTGCGTGACCAGCTTGATCGTGGGCTTGCCGTTTGGTGCGACGGCCAGACCTGAAGCCCCATGACTATGTGCCTTCTTCGTACCACGATCGAGGCTCGCCAATAACTTCGCTTTTGCATCGACCAGCTTCATCACAGGCTTCGTTACACGAGGTTTGGCGAGCGGCCGGGGTATCGCCGGTGCATTCTGCGAAACAATGCGGGCGCCGATGTGCAGGGATGCTGACGTCAGTCGTTTGACCACCGTGAGGGTCCCGTCTAAATTGTCATTAAGATTCGATGCTCGGTGCCCTCTCTATCCTGAGGCAAGATTTTCACGCACAGTCAGTCAAGTGTGCTAAGAAAGGGGTAAAAATAAGTAAACAACATAGACAGCACCGCAACGCACCGAGAAATGGCGGCCCATACTCGACAATTCTGGAAAAAGCCTCCGGCACGATCGTATGGGACAGATCCAGGGTGTGAGCCGATCTGGCCAGAGTTTGTAGCCGTCAGGAAGGAGAGCACCCGCTGTAGGTATCAACTCGCCACCTTTGTCTAAAAGAGAGTCAGCCAAGAAACAACCGTAAGGCCCAGCAGGTCGAGGGCGTTACCCTTGTATTTATTATACGCCCGGCCGCTCGGGGCATGTGTGTATGATTTCGTGGAGGCAGACGACGGAATGGCCGTAGCTTCATCATCACCGACGTCGATACTGTCGGTAGCTTCGTCGCCATCGGAGTCGTCATCGTCGTCCGGCAAACCGTCGTCCGAAATAGTGGCGTCATCTAAGCCGCTGTTGTCATTGTCTTCTTCGATCGCGACGACATTTGTTAGGTCGTTGGTGTCTTCGATATCACCGTCGGAAGAATCAGAAGAGTCAGTAGAATCATCAGATTCTGAAAATTCGTCCGGCCCAGACAAAAGTGATATGGCCAACGTAACGGGGGCCTCGACGACGTCATCTGACGAACTGGAGCTGCGGATGGACTTGGCGCGCTTCTGTGGAGAGTGTGCGAGCTCCACGACGGACAACTCTCTGCGCCGCTTGATCCCGTTGGGCGGGCCATTCGAGAATGTCGTGGGTGGCAGTGGTTCGGTCGAATGGAGTGGCGAGTTCGATGCGGTAGGTAGCAGATCGCTCTCGATCAAGGCTGGCTTGGGGCTGGTCTGCGCAAACAATACTGGCTCTGGCTGCGGCAGTGGTTGCGTCTTGATGCCAAAATTGTCTCGGAAGGCGGTCGGTGGCGTATCTGTCAGCGTGCGTGTAGGTGTCGAGCCCGACGACGTGGGTGTCTTAGACCCATTTGGATGCATCGCATTCGGTGGGAGCATGCCTGGCCGGCCGGTGCGCTTCATCTTATACGCGGGACGCGGTCTGGCTTGGCTGTCGCCTGCAGGTTGCGGGGCAGGGGAGGTGAGGAGGGAGGATATGGGCAAAGCTGAACCGCTTTTGACAGATGATGCCGGCGTCGGTGAGGCCGTCGGTGCGGGAGAGGGTACACCAGTGGCCGTAGGTTTCGGTGGCTGTGCGGCTGGGGGTGATACCGTAGACACGGTTTGTTTTGGTGGCAGAGTAGCTGGGTTCGATATGGCTGATACGGGCGGTGTTGGTGGTGCATGTGGCGTGTGTACCGGAGTGACCGTCCCGGAATTGACTGGCAGACGTGTCTTTCCCGGCATGACAACGTCTTTCAACAAGGACGAAGTCGGTTTCAAGACGCCGAATCCACTTGGGCGACCACCTGGTGCGGACGGCAATGGCACGCGCTGTGGTGCAGGATTTTGAAGGGTAGCTCGACTTGGAAGAGCATGTCTCGTGGTAGTTGGTCCTGTCGGAGGTTGTCCCGCGCCAGCTTGTGCCGTTGGTCGGGTCTCGGCTGTTGTTGGGGTCGTCGGACGGTTCGCAGCTAGTGTTGCGGTCGCCATCGTGGGAGAGTCCTGTATTGGGACGGTATGCGCAGACGGCGTCGAGGGTGTCGAAAATCGTCTGTCGCTCAGGGCTGGTAGCAAGCTGTCAACTGCGACACTGGGGGCTGTTCCCGTCGCTGGCACCGCTGCCTCCCGTAGCACGGGTGGCTGGACAGGCGTTATGTTGAGCTGCTTGTCCACCTCGGTCTGGACGCCGCCGGCTGTGGACGCCGCCATCGTGGGCCAGCAGTGGTGCAAAGCTTGCAGACGAGGCGATACAGCGCGGTTCGACGCGTGATGGCGACGCTGTGCGCAGCGTGGGGCGTGGGGTGAGGCGGGAACCTCAGGTCGGAGGATTAAGGCAAGTGAGGTGAAATGGAAGCCAAAGTCGGCGGGCGACGATGGACGCGTGCAAAATAACCACCCACACAACGCGACGGACGCTCTTTCTCGCGGGCGCCGTTTGCACCTGCCCTGCCCCTGAACCTGGGCCCCGTTCTTTCCTTCCCAATTCCAGCTGCGCTCAGCCGTCGATTGCTATTGGCCATTCTGGTCAGGGGCAGTTGCCAGTGTTACTAACCGTTTTCGGCTGTATCAATACTGGTCACGTGTTGGTGATGGAAGTCAACCGCATCGTCGACATTTCTTCCTGTCCATGGTTGTTTCATTTCACAGTCTCATGGGGGTCTTTTGTCTTAACAATCAATACAGTCAAAGTCTTTATTTTGAATATTTTGGAAGACAGAATTTCCTTTCTTACTTTTTACAAATTTTGCAAAATTCTATTTTGTATTAATTTTGTCTTTGTATATGTATCTTGATTTGACACCTGTGATAGCAATGCACAACTAGAATTAGAATATGAACACTTCTCACCGTATCTAATTAATATGTTGTATTTTGCTTCTTCTTATATTTTCACGCCTTCTTATCATTCCCTTTCATATTATGTTTTTGTCAACATTTGCAAAAACAATTCGTTTAGTGAATATGTGTGGTCTGGTCTCACCCGACGGTCGTTTCCTTCCCTCTTTAGTTCTGTTTGGTGTTTTCAAGGCCGTCGCTCCTTGTCTGCGTTTGCATTTCGATTGTTCCTATTTTTGTTTTGCTCATTTTAATACCCGTCTTCCTCACCTGCGACACTTCCTTTTTCCTACCATGTTCTGACATCACCATACCAACTCGACCACCACCTCCGTTCTCCGCTATCTACGATGCCGCTCCCACCAGTACCGTCATTTCGTGGAGAAACTGGCGGACTCAAATGGTTTGATGAACCAAGCGACTCGGACAACGATAAAAAGACCGACACGGAAGAAGCGGAAGATCTGTCTACAGGTGTTTTCACTCCGCCGGAGTCGACTGCCGGGCACGAAGGCGAAAGGGACGAACAACAGCGCACGTCGACAATGCTCGAAGCCTCAATTCCGCATCTGACAAGCTCTTGGTGCCAAGGCATCAATCCCACCACTGCACTTTTCACGGCGATTCCACCGCCCGACGCCAAATTCGAGCCGCTCCCGCAGGCCGGCCTCCCGAACTCCTACCACCCCAATGCCATTCGTGCATCAGGCGAACGGCCAGTGAGCTTTGATTTGGTTATCCATGCTGCATACAGGGTCGCAGAGGCGGCCATTCATGCAGTCAATGCCGCTGAGCACGTGGCCGTGTGGGTCAAGACACGCGAGCCTCCCTACACTCCAATCCCCGACCTGCTTGTACAGGAGCTTCTGGGAGCCATGCCAGCTATGGCTAATACGGTCCGCGTGGCCCGCCGGGCACTTTTGTACGCTGTGAAGCCTGTGGCTAATCTGGGACCCCTGTGGAATCCCCAAGTGTCGTCCCACTCACCCAAGAAGACGAAACCCACGGACGAAGAAGCAGAAATGGTAGACGCTTGGTGGAGCGTGTCGGACGAGACGCAACATATGCACGATGCAGCCGACGCGACTGTTCGCGCCCTCCACAAGTTGACCAAGTCGGGACGGGTTAGCTGGCGTAAGGAGACCCGAAAGATCGTGGAGAACCTAGACAGTGTTCGCGGCGAAGTCGCTGTTGCAAAAGAGACATGGTCAGACTTCGTGTCGGGCGAAGCAGGCATTGATTTGATATCTTTGTCGCTTCTTGCCAAGAACACCGTCCAGAGCTCGGCCGAAGCCGTCCAACAACTCGTTTTCTTGGCTGACACGACTGCCAGTGCAGTCTCCAGCAACCGGTTCTGGCAGTGGAGCACCTGGATGAAGAACAAGGAGACCATTTCGCCCGCCGATGCGGCGGCATATTTGCTAGCTAAAATGGAGGCCAAAGAGGCTCTGGCAAAGGCAAAAGCTGCCACAACGCAGGCCATGGCAGCCGCCATGGCAGCCACCAAGGCCACCATCGACTACAAGTGATTGGATGGGACACTAGACATATGGCATCGGGATGGTGTATCTATTGTACTGTCCGAGATGTATGAGCTGCCATTACGTTGCTCATATTTCCGTCATCTTGGATGGTGTATGGTTCGCTATTATTTTAAACCATGTACTGAAGATAGTAAAGGATACATCCTGTACGAAAATGATATATCCTCTCACCACTCGTTTCTTTCCCAATGGCTTTTGTACCTCTTTTTATTTTGTCATGTTCCGGCGTCGACCAGCTCGCCGTGACACAGGCAGATGTCATGAAAACAGTACGCCAGGTTGTGACTAACCTTTAATCTCCCAACACTCTTTTCTTATTTTAACTCGTTTCCGTTTCCGTTGCCCTACTTTTTCTTTGGTTGCTGTTAGTTTCTTTGTTCCGATGACCACCCCTCGCACCCCTGCCAGGCGTTGAAAGGGAGAGCTACGCTGGCAATGAAACTTGTGAAGAGACACACAGATCGGATGTGGAGGCCATCCTCTTAGTATCTCCAGTAACCCCTCCGTTCTTCTTTCTCATACCCGTCCCATTCCACCGTCTGCGTTTTGGGTGGCCTTCATTTGCCCTATATTATTTTCGCTCTCCGCGGCTCTGCGTCACGAAAAAAATGGCTCCAACCACGCGAGCGTCAAGCAAAAGGAAAGGTATGTCACCCGGGAAAGGAGAAGACAGCCCCGTGTTACCAGTATATACAGTGTACCGAGTACGATTTGCTCGATTCGTTCACTAACCAATCTTGCGTTGTTACAAAAAGCTCAAACGGTCATTGACAAGGCCGATACGGGCAAGGCCGAGAACAGCACGGCCAAAAAGATTCAGGTGCAAGACAAGGCCCAAGACAAGTCCCAAGCCGAAGCATGCCAAATGCCCGACAACACACCCATCGACGACGACGACCCATTCGCAAACTTGACCTTTGAGGAGATGGACTGGATGTTTTGGTTCCCTAAACTCGAGGCGGCGGCGCTCGCCGCAGCCCGCGACCCGCGCACGGTGTTTTTCGACAGTGGGCACTTTAACTACGAAGGCCACCTTTTGTTTTACTATACGCTCAATGGCGCCCTCTTTGTCGCCCGAAACACCGACGGGCGGCAGCGTTGGCGCTGGCCCATGGTCCAGGTCGACCCGGCCACGCTTGGCCTGCCATACGACCCGGCGACCGACGCCGATGACGCCGCGATGGGCGGACTGACCGTGGCGATCGACCACGCGCACCTGTACAACGACGCGGTGTACATTAAAGACCTGTTCCACCCCATTGAGCCGCAGACCGAGCGCTGGGACGCCGAAGTGCGCATGTACGAGCGTCTGTCGAGGCAGCACCCGCACCCCAACATTGTGCGCTACCTCGGCTGCCGGGTGATTGAGGTGCCGGACCCTTCGGACTGTTCGAACGGTTCGAATGGCACGGGTGCCACCCGGCAACCAAAAATAAAGCGCATCACGGGCATCGTCCTCGAACGCGTGGAGCGCTGTCTGGCCGACTACGACGCCGACGCACCCGCGTTCCGCGACCTCGACGTCGACCTTGTCCTCGACCGGCTGGACGCCACCCTTGCGTTTCTCCACGGCATCGGCCTGGCACACAACGACGTCAAGCCGGCTAATGTGATGGTGCGCGACGACGGCCAGCCCGTGCTCATCGACTTTGAATCGTGCGCGCCGCCGGGCACCAAATTACCAACCCGGGGCACCGAGGGATGGTGCGAGAGTCACGACACGACGTCGCGCATCGAGACGGACCTGTACGCCATGAAAAAGATGCGGGAGCGGATCCGGGATAAAGACGCGGTGGAGCAGTATTTCCAAGGGACAAGGGTGCAGCATTGGGGGCCAGTGGACGGGAAGGAGGAGGAAGGGGACACCATGTGAGCATTTGACAGCATGTGAACTGGTGTGTGTAGTATCACTTGTGCACTTGCGCATTTGTACATTTGTGTATTTCGTCTATTTATTGTATCGTCGTGTTTTATCATGCATTCCTTCATACATGGTTTCCAGCGATATACGGGCTATTGTTCTCCTAGGCCGTTGCATTGTATAGGTGTTAAATTGGATTATATACAGAAACTGAAGACAAAACCGTCAATGCCTTCACTAGCTCTCTTCGGCTGCTTAATGTACTTTTTTAGTTTAACTTCTATCCCCCAATTCCTAAAATACAGTGACACCGACAGCCACCCCCAAAACGACGGCTAGCAGAGTAGATACAATCCCCGGAGACACCCGCGGGATGGCACCAGACTTAGTATTACCAGGTTGGGTCGGCGACGGCAGCGTCGCACTGCCCATGTCTTGGACCGTCAAGGAGGGCGGGCATTTGACGTGGGCAATCGGAAGGACGGGGCAGGTCCCCATGAACTGCGGCGTGTTGTTGATGATCTCCGCCATGGAAGCATTGACGCTGCCGCCGCAGGTGCTGTCTGCGGGCGGCGCGGGCACGGCCGCCGCGACAGACGCGCCTGTATCGTTGGCGACGACGGCACACCCCGGCAAAGCCGTGATGGACCCACTGCAAGAGCCCTCGGCGATGCCTGCAACATCAAACTCGTGCGCATACGGCACGCTGTCACAGGACGTATTGCTGGTGCCGTCCACAAGGTCAATGGCCCGCCCCCCGCTTTGCACGGTGGCAAAGACAAAGCCACCACTGTCGGTGACGTTGTTGTCATACTGAAAATCCGTGGCATTGGCGGCAGCGCGGCCGGTGTGGACGGTCCACGACAAATACCACTCGCCGACCTGGTAGTCGAGGCAGTCGAAGAAGGCATAGACGTAAAGAGGGTCGGCCGTAGAGGACGCCGTTAGGTTGACTTTGGTGAGGTCGACAGTAAAGTTGCGGGTGTCGACATAGACCGGGCACTGGCCCTCAAAGGGGTAGTCGCCGCCGTACTTGCCAATGGCAAAGTCGATGCGGGGGTTGAGCCAGGTGGCGTACTGCGGATTGGAGATGGAAAACACAATGGGGATGCGATTGAACGTGTTGTAGGCCTCGCTGCGCGGGTAGGTGAGAGTAATGTTGACAGCCTGGGCCGGTTGGACCGTCTGAATGGTGCGGTTCGAGATGCTGGCCTGGACGGTGCTGGCCAGACCGGCGAGGCCGGCGAGCAGCACCGTCGGCGATATTGACGAGAAGAGCCGCATCGTTGTCTGTGGACAATGAATGGCTCAATGTGTCGTTAACATTCAAGTGTGGCGCTACAGGGTGTCAACAGCCTTTTAAAGGGGTGGGGCTCTGACGCGCCAAGAACGGTTGGGCAAGGTGATCTTGGCGTAGGAAGCGCCGCGAAATTGGGGCCAAGTCTTTTATGTTAAGGGGCGACGATGCGCCGGAAATGTTTGGAATCGAACAAGCCTTGGTGGTGTTCATCAAGTCGGTGGTGTTGATCAGGTCGAGGCTTCACAAACGCGACAAACGAGTTGCGCCGTGTCGTGGGGATACACGTGACTTGTGGATCCATCCGCTGAATTCGCGGGTTTACATGAAACGCCTCATTTCCTGTGCCTTTCTGCATTCTATTCTCTATCAAATATCTGGACATTAATATGAAATCTGAATAGCTTCGCCATTTAACCTTGTGTTTTCACTATTGTCCATTATGATTTCGCCGGCCGCTTCTGTGCGCCCATCCCCCCCGTTGAATTTGGACTCCTCGAAGCCACAGTCGTCTAAAATACTTGACTGTTTTGTCAGACCGACGATGCTGCGCCGCAGAACCCCAGTCGTTCGGGTCTTGAGTTTGAACCTTTTGCGCGACAGGCAATGCCAAGACATCCAGTCGGGGCAAAATAAGATTAGGCGACTGGGCAGACACGATGCACTTAAGATTTCGTAATATGATCAGGAAAGCGTGAATGAAAAATGTTCAAATGTCAATTCCGCACAGCATAAAAAAAGGTATCTCCCAGAAAATGAAAAAAAGAAAACCAAAATAGTAACCAAAAACAAACAAAAATGTAAATGCAAGAGGAGGTCACCATCGAACTCGAACTCTTCAACAAAATTATGTCATCAATCCATGCAAAATGAAACCAAAATCCAGAAACCAAAATCCGAAATCCAAACAGTGTTGCTCGTTATCGCTTAAGCAGTCTTCTCGTCGCCCTTGGCGCCGTCGTGGCTGCCGGACGCTGAGGGGGCCGAGGTGGCGCCCATGACGACAATCTCGGGCTCGGGCATGTCGGCGGGGATGGCGCTCTCGTTGATGTCGTCAATCTCCTCGGGCAGCGTCAGGTTGAGCAGCATGCACACCAGCGCTGTCACCGCGAAGCCCGTTTCTAGGACAAGCACAATGGCATCGAGGAACGAGGACAGCGACTTGTTGTTGCCGGCGTAGGTAAAGACATGTGAGAACCAGGTGGGCACGAGCGTTGCGCCATAGCCCAGGGCCAGGCCGGCCGTCAGAATGAAACGGTTGCGGCGGTTAAAGGGCATGCCGCGGGTGATGATGGCGATACCCGAGACGGCGACCGAACAGAACAAAAAGGTGGTCATGCCGCCAATGACGGAGCTCGGAATGGCGACGAGGGCGGCGGCGAACTTGGAGAAGATGCCCATGATGATCAAGAAAGCGCAGCAGCAGTAGCCGGCCTTGCGGTTGGCGCAGCGGGTCAGGGCGATGACGCCGTTGTTCTGGGCAAAGGTGGTCACAGGGGTGATGGTCATGAGCGCGGCCAGCACGCCGTTGATGCCGTCCGCCAACACACCGCCCTGGATGCGGCTCTCGTAGATGGGGCCCGAGACCTCGATGCGCGAAACGTCGCAGGACGCGGTAACGTCACCAATGGCCTCGCAGGCGCAAATGATAAACACGGCGAGCATGGGCAGGACGAGCGGGGCGTAGATCTGCAGCTTGAAAGTGTGCACCCACACGAACGAGGCGACGGGCGCAGCGTCAATGCCGGAGCGGTCAAAGTAGCCGCAGGCGGCGGCGATGATGCAGCCGACGAGCAGGCCCCAAACGACCGAGGTAGACTTCATGATGGGCGAACCGAAGCGCTCGCACAGAATGATGCTGACGAAAACAGAAAAGCCGAGGCCGATGAACTCGGCGCTGCCCCAGGGCAGGGCGTGGGGTGCGGTGATGTCCGGGCACAGCGCGTAGAACTCGATGGGGTCGGCGGCGCTGCACAGACCGGAGCCGCCGGCCCAGTCGTTGAAGGCGGACTGGATCAGGGAAACGCCGATGAGCATGACGGTGGGGCCGGTGACTATCGGCGGGAAGATGCGCAGCATGGCCTTGGAGGGGATGAAAGAGATGAGGATTTCGATGAGCGCGGTGACGGCGGCGGTGCCGAGAATGGCGCCGTAGCCGTCGGGGCAGGGCAGCGGCGTGCCGTCCTCGGCAGACGGGCAGAAGCCGTTGGCGTACATCTGCTTGAAGGCGCCCTCAGCCACGGGGATGATGGCAAAGGAGATGCCGACGACGGAGATCAGGCCGGTGCCGATGTAGTAGGGCGTGCCGCGGATGCGGAAGCGGGTGATCTGGATGAGCGACAGGATGCCCGACACAATGAGGGCGGCCGAGACGAGGTACTGCTGCTGTTCGGCGACCAGGTTGCCGCCGCCGGCACCGGCCATGATGAGGGGCGGGGTGATGATGCCCGCCAGCATGGACAGGGAGTGCTGCAGGCCGAGCAGGATGGCGAGCAGGACGGGCATGTGATCGTTGAGGCCGAAGAAGGGCGAGGCCAGCTTGGAGGCCTTCATGAAGGGCAGGTTGGGGCGGAAGAGGAAGCTATAGTCGTAGTCGCCGAGCAGGCCGTCGCGGGTGAAGAGTGTGTGCTTGACGGTGCGGCCGGCGCTGCTGAGCTTGGCAGAGAAGCCGGGGCCCTTGGCGGGCACGATCTGGGACGGGCCCTGATCTTCATCCATTGCGACGTTGGGTTGGAGATGTGAATATGTGGAGGAGAAGAGAAAGGAGGAGATGAGGGGAGAAGAGGAGAAGAAGAGAACGAGTCGAATGTGGAAGGACCGAGTGGTGACCCAATTGGGAAAGAGAGGGTGTAGTCGATTGAAGGAAAGACCAATGCCGGCCAATGAGGAAGGATCGATGCTGTCGATGTGAGAGGGATGCTCTTTCTGTTTCTTCGAGAGGAGGCAATCCAAAACTAGACGGGGGCCACGAGCGTGTTATATACTGGATGTCGATGAGAAGAAGCACTCGACCTGGGATGCAATGAGTGGAATGGGCCGGATGCTGTTCGGGCTGCTCGACTTTCTGGTCTGCCAAGGACGAGTGGGCCAAGGATTTTGATTTTCACGAGCGTGTGTCATTATCACCAGCAAACCACAGCGCAGAGAAACGGGGCCGCAGAAGCTAAAAATTGCGGGCCCGGGCCCTGGCGCGGGCGATGTCAAAAGGAAAGAGCAATGGGCGGCAAGCGGGCAGCTCCTGCTGCACACACGCACATGCAACGGAAACGGCGGGGGGTCCCACTAAAAAAGGAGTGGACTCAAAGAGGAAAATGTGGTGCTTGTCAATCGGACTCGATACAATTACACATACAAACGACGAGCAAAAAACGCTAGCGCGGAAAAGAAAAGGCGAAAACGAAAAGGAAAGGAAAAGGAAAAAGAAAAAGGACCGGCCCAGCCTCGTGCAGAGGAGGAGGGTTGAGAGGGTGCAGAAACTGAAGAAAGAAGCCCAAAGGAAGGACATTCATACAGGCTAACAACCCGAACCCGGAATCCGCCTTCTCCCCTTTCTGAGTTGTCTGCTGTCTCATGCGTCCCTTTTTTCTTCGATGTCTACTTACCCCACTCGAGCACTGCACCATGCGGTGCGCCCCTGGTCCCAGACAAGCAGGAAAACGAGGGCCGCCGATGGACGATCACCGTGCAGAGCGGCAGGCAGGTGTGGGTGTGAGATGTTCCCATGCAGCAATTTAGACGTTTGTACATCGTATCTTTTGATCATGAATGTCATGGAGGACCTGATTGTGATTGAATTAAATGAAATATAACATATATACAAAGACGGTTATTTACACGTCACGTGTGTGTTCGCGATGAAGGTTTGTATGAGAAGCAGCTCATGTATAGTTTTCTTTTAAACCATTTCTTGAAATGGTCGTTACAACATTGCCCTCTGCTGGCTTGCATTCAACATCAATGAAGAAGACTGACAGAAAGGTGGGTGAGGCAACGGAGATTGCCGTCCTCGAGTCGCTCGGAACCGCAGACGTGAAGCAAAAGGCAAATATCGTGAGAAATATAAAAATCAACAGGAAAAAAGCCTTCAGTCCACGAGGCTGGATTTGGCCAGACCGGAGAGACAAAATGCTACAGTAGTAGTGCATAGCTCCGGTAGGAGAAAGAAAAAACTTTCTCTGAAAAGGATGCATCCTTTTTCTCGTTGCGTTCCTTTTCTTCGAATCCTACTCTGTCCACCCTTCGTACAATGGAGGACTCCGTCTCCCAAGCGAGATGCGCCGATGTACGTCGTTGTCGCAGTCTTCTTGTCGATCGCGGTGCACGGAGCACGGCCATGCCGCCTGAAGAGGGTGGTGTGGGTTGTCTGAAGGACGAAAGAAGGGACACTCAGCCAGGGTTGACCTGGAGCACTCTAAATTTTGAGCTGACCCTTCGAGGTAACACGTTGTAATACTACGGAGTAGCCACTGAGGGGAATCCCCAGGGTCTGGGTCTCGAAGAGCTACCGCTGGCGGCGCTGGGTTCCGCAGTCTCGTATGGGTCACTCGTTTTTGGTTGCGTTTTGGTGTGTGTGGGGATGCCCCGGCTATCAGCCGCTTGTTTTCTTTATCCCGCCCTGACTCGATACGTTCATGTAATGTGATGGAAGCTACGGCGTACACTCCTGGCGGAGAGCGGAGACAGTCTCCAAGTGGGCGGATACCCAAAGCACAGCAAGCTCGGATCACCCCGGCATGTCTCAATGGGTGCATAGTATGGAAAGAGGAGCACAGAGCATCAATCCTTCTGACACGGCCACAGCCGTGTCTAATTCAACGTTGATATATGAGCTGTAAGGAAAACGACGAGTTCCAAAAAGCAAAGAAAAGAATAAAAAAACCACGCGTCGCTAACATGTTTTGGCATTCAATATATCGATCTCGACCTCTTGGCAGCTGTTTTGTCCCGCCAGCATACATTCTGTCTGTCTCTATCGACTCCGTACACTCGCTCCATCGCGTCTTTGCCACGCCGTAGACTGGCCGTAAAAATACGAGGAGAACGAGCCTTAAGCGAAGCTCACGATAATTATGAGGCCATGATGAGAAGCAATCTGCCGTCTCTCCGCGGTCTCTCCACGGCTCGTCTTGATAACAAGGTGGATTCCTGTGCGGGAAATCGAAAGTGTCAAATCGCCAGCATGGCAGCTGTTTTAAGAATAGGCGAAGGCGAACGAAGGTCGTCGCGTTGTGTTTATTGATTTTCTCTTTCAAACACTGGGCTGCTTCTAATAATCGCGCGCAACACAATAAAAGCTGATAGGGCTGTGTGCAGCATTTCCTCTAGACGTGAACGAGTTTTTGTGTTTTATTCTGTTTCCTCTCTTTGTCGATCCTTCCTCTGCAAATGTATCAAACGCAACAATGATGACACTTTTGTTTGATCGTGACGAACATTTTGAAATACAGAGTTAAATACGAGCACTTCGTATGGAGTACGTTCTCCAGGCGGGCAGACGGAACACCCTCTCGGCCCTCACTTGTTAGAAGGAATTTGGGGGATGGATACTGTAGATAAGAAATGGGCAACCTACTGGAGTCACTCCATACGAGTGTGAACTGATAGAAAACGCTCGCCAAGAGAAATTGGCAGCAAAGCCGAAAACGCCCACATAAAACGTCCGCCAGATAAGATAAAGGACGGACGTTTCTATATCCGTACCTCGAACACGGTTCTGCCTTCCTCTATGTCGTATCGCCTCCAATTGGGCGTGCCCCCGCCCGTCTTTTATCAAGATTTGGGGGTGGACTTTCTTGGACGTGGGAGTGGAGTTGCCTCGTTCCCCATAGATAAGGCCAACACACCACATTCGGACGCCGCCATTGGCTGCCAAGGAAAACGGAGAGCTCGACCACGCCTGTGATACTCCACTTTTCGAGGTTCGAAGTCTCCTCTTCTGTCCTTTCCTCTCAAGTGTTCTTGTGTCTCTGTACGGAGGTAGTCTCCGTCTTTTCGAAATTGCTCGGGCACCGTCTTGGCTCTCCTTTCCCTAGTAAGGCCCGGCCGATAAGGTGGGTTGCCGGTGACGGATAAGGCGACGGATAACGTTGGAGATAGTGATACGGTCTTCATCACCACTCTCATCTCACCGTCACGCATCCTCTGTCGTCCGTTCTCACTCTTTATCTCCCTCTCCGTCTCATTCATCTTATTTCTCCTTTTCGCTGTCGCTCGCTTCCTCCGGTCTCGTTCCCCTATCGCTTCCACACCTTTTTGACTCCCCATCGGGCCTGTCCCCCCTGTCATCGCCCACCCCCAGGAATCCAACCAGCCCTCCCATCCCTTTCAAACCACGTTGTCTTGTCGTAGGGGACAGGCGGAGGCGGCCAACGCCGTCACTTTGGACGCGCGAGCTGCCGGCGTCCGCCTCTCTCCACGGTTAGGGTAGTCGAAGGATCGACAAGGTGTGTTAATGGTGTTGTAGAGTGTGTGTGGTCCCCGATGCACCCTGCACGGCCACTCGTAGACGCCCCTTTTGGGATTAGCCGGTCTTTCCCCTCCTTCTTTTTCCTTTTCCTTCTACTCCGTATCTTTCTTTCTTCTTCGCCTGAGGCATATTTTTTGTAAAACGAAGACACCCAAACGTCAGCGCAGAGCGAAAATGGCGCGTGGTCACGTGCCGTCTTGCTGGTTCTCAGAACGAAGGTATTCCCGCAGCAGAACCTGAAAAGAACTAGAGATGAACGAAAGATGTGACTGCGGAATGGCTTCTTTCTATGCTTATTAGCCACACCATTTTATGTTACAAATCGATTGCTTCGAAATTATTCAAAAAGAGAAATTCCACTTTCGTCACTACTACTCTGTTGCTCAACAGAAACGGATGACGCTGTGTCTGAGATGTTTTGAGAAACCTCGGTATGATAATAATACAATTTACGTCGTACTGTGAAACAGTATGTCATTTGATGAGTCCATTTTTTCGAGCATAATGAGCGTGACGGTTGTGTTAAACTGAGGCATTGCTGTTTGTTCGTTTTTCGCTGTTCGCTACTCGTGGCGTGCCACGAGCACGGCTGGTTTGGCTCAATTTTCTGGGTCGTCGGACGGTAGAATTGTCCGAGGACTGTCTGGTGGTTGTCTTCGGTCTGCAGCGATGGCACAGGATCACATCGTGCGAGGCGACAAGCAACGGCGTCATCGTGCCTTCGTGGCCGGACCTGGGAGCTACTCCGTCTGACAACACCAATAAAGAAAATCATCACTGCTGTTCATTTTTTATTTCAGTCGTCACTCACATGCATGAAGCAACACATTTCTTCTTCTTGAAATTCTATTTCGGTATAATATTCTGAAGGTACAGTGCTATCGCGCAGGTTATGAACGAGCATCCACCTGGGGAAAAACGAGCAATGTTTCCATTGTTTTCTTTGCTACAAAAAAGTGATTTTGCCCGCCTGTGATTTGAAAAGAGAGAATAAAGGTTGCGATAGTAACTTGAGGCTGTGCTAAATAAAACTTGTTTTCTTTCCTCTTTCCTCTCACCTTTCTCTTTTTCTTATTTTTGCTCTATTGTCTCCGTCACACTTCTCAGACCCCTGCATGGCCTCGAATCAAGCATTTACGATGTTTGGCAGAGCTTTAAAAACTGCGTCACAGCCAAATTCTCATTGGCCTCTGTAGAGCTACGACGCCAGCGTGAGGGTCCTGTTTTAGGCCAGACCGCGCCGAACCTCCACATCCGATCTGTGTGTCTCTTCACAAGTTTTCCGTCGTTTTGTGAACGCCAAATACGCCGATGGAGAAAAAAGGTTGATGTTGATGTAATGTGTCGTAGAGCATACAATAACGTCGGTGACGAAGGTTCTGTCAGTATTGCGTCGTGTTCTTCTATTTTAAGTATTTATATATGTTTGTCTCCATCCCCGTGATCTTTCTTTTTTTTTTCTCAGTGAGATACAACCAAGCCACATTATTTTTATGCCTTTTTTGTTCTCAACGAAGGCACCCACAGCCACCACCACCACCACTACTACGCCGTTCTTCTCCCGCAACAACGTTGAGCCCGATGAGGAGATCATCCCCACCTAGCAGGAGCCCGAGCTCAAGCACCAGGGCGGCGGTCTCTTTAGCAGCCAGCGCGGTCGGCAGCCACGAATACCACAGCCACTACCAATAGTACCCACCACACGACGTACTCCCGCAATTCGGCAGACACAACAAGCGTCGCCAGCGGAACCGGCAGCCACCGCTCCTTCTTACACCGCTCCTTCGGCCACGCTAACAGCGACGACAAGCAGCTTGACCCCAGCATCCTCCAGGCCGGTCAGCACGTCCTCTCCGCCGATACCGCGGAGCGCGAGGCCGATCGTGCCCTCGACAATACCCGGCGCGAGCTGCGCGAGGTGCGACAACGTAAAGCGGCTGGAGCTGGAGGCTAAGGAAGAGGCGCGGCGCGCTAAAATCAAGCAGTTCTACGCACGAGAGGTATCGCGGCGGGCGAAATCGCTGGAACGTAAGTCTTTCCTCCCTTCATCTCATACATCCTTGTTGATGTTCTCGACTGACAATTTAGGACACGATATTTGATCTGTTGATGCGTTACACCTTTCTTTCAAACGATTTAATGTACTCTGATTTGGTCTACAGTCGAAAACCTCGTGATGCAGTATACTAGATGTAGCCTTTTCCTTTCCCATTTTTCTCTTTGGAGTAAAATCAAGGTTTTTGTGAAAATTCTCACGTTGCTGGTATTCTGACCACGTGATTACCACGTGAGTTGTCACGTGACCCGGAAACAACCAAACGAATAGAGGGAATATGGGGAACATCGCGAACATTCACTCCAGCGCCACAAA
>WOUA01000131.1:0-20321 GCA_021397985.1 Sporothrix dimorphospora
TCCGTACCCGTTGAGGGGTAGGCTGTGTTGTCTTGGGCCTGCTGGTGAGGCCCGTGGGGGCCATGTCCGTAACACTTTTCCGCCAACAAAATTCCTTTATCCGTTCACTATCTTATCGGGTATGACAACGGTGCGGACGTCTTGAGCAGTTGAGTCAGGACCCATCTCCGTACAGCAGCTAGTAGATCAAACGCTACTCCAAAAACAGTTAAGCAGCGGAGCTATAGACAAGGTGAGGCGCAAAACAAAAAGAGAGTACGAGGTCGACATTAGTAGCGCCGCAGGGCCCGCTTTTCAGCGTATTTCTAGCGACTCCTATTTAAACAGTGAATAGAGGAAAACCCGTCACTATTTACTTTTTCTCCTTTTCGCTTTTTCGTTTTCTTACTCCTACTTATTTATATAGTTCAAAACGATTTAACCGGTTTTAAGGTCCTTAGATTTTTCTCGATTTCTTAATGTAAAGGTATAACTTTTACGTATTTTTTTTATATTAATTTAATTATTCGTAGAAAAGATCTTAAAATAGAAAACAATAAAAAATGACGAATCCCCAGAGTACCTCTCGAAGGAATAGAGCCAAATATAGCGTCGAAGTGCAAAAAAGAACACACGCAAATAAAATATACATGCCCCACGTATCAAAACTTCGGCCGGCAACCGTCGTAGTGGGCAAGACATCAAACAGTGATCTTTGGCGCGCGGATCACGCGGCTTTTCTGGTACGTGGGAGACGTCTCGCGAAGGTTAACAAAACTTGACTTTCTCCTCAAGCATTCTTATTAGTCGTCCGGTTGTATTACGGAAACACGCCGAAGATGAAGCGAGCGATGGCCGAATATCCGCTAACAAAACATGCACCGGACTCGATGACACCGTTTTGTGGGCTGGTCCCGAAAGTTCTAGCTACAGCCTGGCCGAGGCCGGATCTACACGACTTGGATACATTAATAGGCTCCGGGGACTGCCGCGGGATTAAGAAGAAAAGCAACTACAAGGAGTTGGCTGATTTCGGCTCATCAGCTGTCCAGGCAGACACACGTACGAAGCTCGTAACGACGTGCTACTATCGAGCCCCCGAAGTTATCTTAGGTCGGCGCTAGTCGTGTCTAATCGACGTGTAGGGTGTAGGTTGTGTTTTTACTCTTCAGAGAAGCGATGATAGGAGAGGAGACTGGGAGCATCTAGCCATAATACAGAAATTCACAGGTTGCGGCACTACGGAGCCGTCAAAGAGCCCATTCTCTAGCGATATAAAGCGCACAGAAGTAAGTTTCGACGGCCACCTGCCACGGCCTTTCTACTTGACTGACACCTGCAGGATATGATCCCTAATACGGGGTTTTACAACCTTCTACGCACAATGTTTATCTACGAGCCTGAGTAGCGCATCACCGCAAAGGACGCTTTAAAACACGAATGGCTCAAGACCGCTCTTCCTCCCGATGATGGCGCGCATCTGTAATATGCCTCCTCGAGTTCCGCCGTCAAGGGCAGGGCACACGAAAGGGTAGGCGACGGTAGGGGCTACAGGAAAGAACAGAGGCGCCAAACTGGAAAGAAAGTAGGAATGGACCTTAGGCAGTGTATCCCGGCCTGGCCGTACGAGTGAAGATGTGATGCCGGTTGCCGGTTTCTCCCAGGATCGACAGTGCCCGGCAAATAGCGCGGCGGACCTATGCTTGTATATAGCTGTATTCGACTAAGTATTTTTTAAATCTATACGCTGGGGCAAGATGCCACAGTTGCTAGGTCCACCTTGGGCCGTCTCCCAACGACGCATTGACGCGTTCACGGGGTACGGCCGCAGCTTGGTGGGCACTAATACAGAAAGCGCCAAACGCCAGAGCTCGGGTACATGCATGTTTTAATTCTGCTAATGTTATATTCTTGCAGGTAGCTAGGCTGGTTTTTAAAATCTCCCAGTGGTTTCAGACCGAGGGATATGAACTGTCCGTTATCTTCTTCTTTATTTTATTCTCCATCTTTCATATCGGTTATCGCCCTATTTCCCATACGACACATCTAGACAAAGTCCAGCTAGAATGGCCTTACCTATTATCGATTTCGTTATTTATATGGTTGGTTCAGGGTCGACTTATTCCTCGGTTGATAGTGGACAGAGTCCGGCAAATTTTAATATCCTCCCACTCGAGATCCGAGCAATCGTTAAAGACGACTCGAGAGTTATAGCTACTGATTTCCCGGTCCGCGGTCAACACTCAACGACTATCGTGAAAGGGGACGGTAACGACGCCTTTTATCTATAAGCAGTTTATCATCACGGGATCTATTTTCTAATAGCATCACTAACAGAACAACGCACAGATTCCTCACCTACTGGGCCAGCGCCATGAATCGGGCTGTTTTTTTTCAGCAAAGTGCAAAGGGACTACAACCTTTCTTCGCGTCCCTCATAACCCAAAGGCTCGTCTCTCTATCTCCCTCGCGCGGCCAGTTTCAAACATAACACAATCCAGACTATCTCATATGGATATTTAACTTGGTTCTATCTGAAAAGGTCATTGGAGGATTGACTTTACGTAAACATCTATATAGAAACCAGTATAATGGGTTTTCCGGCTAGGATAGGAGAAAGACGCAGCACAGATTGGTTCCTCTCTTTAATAGATATTCTACCTTACCTTACACATTTTCAATACTACGGAACACGAACGCTTGCATAGAAACGAATAACCTCCGCGCTGTATTCCCCAGCTTTCTTTGTTTTGAATGGCCTCGATGCTGGTTGTCGAGAGGGAGTAAAAGACAAAAGCGTTTGGCTCGTTTTAGCCCTCGTTCCTCGTCGTCGTCCTGAGCCGTGCTGTACCGAAGGGTGTTGAGAGATAAGGAAAGACAACGTAGGGGGAAGTGACTAGTTAAAAAGAAGAAGAAAAAGAAAGAAAGAAAGAAAAAAGAGGAAAAAAGAAGAAAAAGGAGAAAAAAAGATAAGAATTAAAGGGTATCTTATCCCCGTTTCCCGTTCCTTGTCCCCCTATTTTTCTTATTTTTTTTTCTTATTAATTTTTTTTCTTTCACGGCCACCTTACACCTATTAATATTCTATATTCTTTTCGTTCTTTTTTATATCGAGTTTCTTTTTAATATTTTATCTCGTTCGCCTACGTTATCTTCGTAGTCGCACCTTTTTATTTCCTCTTTTCTTTTTCTGTCCCACCTTCTTCCTCGTATTTCCTTCCTCTTTTCCTCTCCCCGTATTTCCCTCTCCACCCCTCTCCATCCTCTTTCCCTCCATCTCTCCTCCACCCCCCTTCCTTCCTCTGCACACGCTCAAAGTGCCATTGTGAATGCCTTCAAAACCCTCCCTTGTAAGAATCTCCCTTCCGTCATACTATCCCACCTCTCGGGACTTTACACTTCGTCTCCAGCTTCTCCGCGCTGTTGCTGATCGCTACCCGTCGCTCTCTCTACTCTCTGCTCCGGCCCCAGCTTCTTCAGGGTCGGTCAGCACCCGCCCAACAGCATGGCTCCGCCCACGAACCCATCCTGGCCGGAGACCATCGTCTACGGCCTCGAGCTTTGGTACGGCACTGTGCTGCTCGCTGTCTTCGCGATAGCCATTGTACTCAACAGTATCTTTGACCCTCGCCGCTCAACTCAACTTATTCAACCTGCGGCAGCCGGCCCTAGCGGCCGGGATTCCGGCCACCTCCCTTTTACGCCCACTCCCGAAATCTGAAAAGCTGCCAGGCGCATCTACGGGGCCGTCCATATCCTACTCGTCTTATCGTTTACCACCGACTGTATCAGCGTGATTTCACGTGCCGTCCACGACACGAAAAGTTCAGAGACCCCGTTCGGATAGTAGTGTGGTGAAGAGACGTTTGTATATTGCTCCCGGCCCGCACCTTTCCTCCATCCTGAGCACTTTGCCGCTTCTTCGCGGCTGCGAGAGCGGTACGGCCTACCCTTGTGTTTTTGTGTTTATAAAGACTCACAGTTTTCCACCTCTAGGTTTACTACATCTCCGGCCTCTTTATGCACCTTTACGTCATAATATACCTCTTCGAAGGCGACCTGACTCCGAATCGATCTGTCGTTATGATCTGGGCCGTTACGCTGGTTTTGGAAATCTCGATTTTCACCGTCAACATCATTCGCCTGACTGGCCGCCACCAAGTTCCGCGTAGCATTGTTTAAGACGTATGGACGATCGCTTACGGACCTGATAAGTGGGACTATGTCGACATATCGATTAACGCGTTCCGACTGCTCGTTCTCCTGTTCCTCCTTGGCGTCTATATCTCGATTGCATACTTGCGAAGTAACGTCCGAGAAAAGGTAGACGACTTAGAAACAGCCCAGCCAAACGAACCTACCTCGACGGACGAAACAACGCCACTTTTAGGAGCCCCAGTAGACGGTACCATGCCCGACGCTTCACCGGCCGAAGAGACTGCATTTTATCGACCATAAAAGCTTCCGCATAAGACTTGGTGGGAATATTTGAGCAGTTACTTATTGTTCTTCCCTTACCTCTGGCTAAGGGACTTAGCAAGGTTGAAACTTATTGTTGTCATGTGTTTCCTGATCCTCATTGTTTAGCGGATTGTGAACTTCTTGGTTCTTAGCTAAATTGGCTACATCGCCGATGCCTTTGAAGCTGGTACGGGATTGCCGTGGGTTGAGATCTTGATCTTTATCTTCTATAAGGTCTTGTAGGGATAATCTGGCGTGCTGGGATCGACGCGTGCTGTGCTTTGGATCCCGGTATCCCAGAATTCGTACCTGGCTCTCACTACGGCAGTATTCGAGCACGTTCACTCACTTTCCCTGGACTTCCACCTTGGGAAACGGATAGGTGAAGTACTTTCTGCGCTTAATAAAGGTGCTGCCATCAACTCTTTTCTGGAACAAGTCACCTTCCAGGTGTTTCCTATGCTCATCGATCTTTTCATCGCCGTCATCTACTTCCTGCTTCGTTTCGGCCCTCTTTACGCGACGATTACGGTAGTCATCACCGTTTTCTACCTTTACATGACTGTAAAGATGGCCTCCACTCGCGCTGACCTCCGGCGTGACATGGTTAACGTAGACAGAGAAGAGGAAGCAGTGAAAAACGACTCTGTTATGAGCTACGAAACGGTTAAATATTTTAACGTAGAGGCATTCGAGTTTGACCGGTACCGGCGAGCGGTTCGCAGTTTCTAGGCTGCCGAGGCTAAGGTGACCTGGGGCATGAACAATATGAATATCTACTAAGCACTCGTCTTTATGTTCGGTATTTTGGTCGTACTCCTAGCTGCAGCCGCCGAGGTTACCCTGGGTAGGAGGTCTATTGGCGACTTTTTCGTTATGATTACATATTTGGGGCAGCTCTAGGGGCCACTTTAGTTCTTTAGTTCTTTCTACCGGACTGTCCAGCAGGCTATGATTTTAGGCGAGCGTCTTTTGGAGTTGTTTAAGATTCAACCTATAGTTGTTGACCGACCGGGCGCGAAGGAGCTACTTGAATGCCGCGGCCACATTCGTTGGACGGATGTGCAGTTCGCTTATCAAGAACGTACTGCCCTGTATAATATTTCCCTCGAATGCCTACCGGGTACGACGACTGCTTTTGTTGGCGAATCCGGAGGCGGAAAATCAACAATCTTCCGTCTCATGTTCCGCTACTACAACTGCGATGACGGTACTATTAAGATTGACGGCGACGATGTTAAAGATCTTAACATCGAATCTGTCCGGGGCCATATTGGTGTTGTTCCCTAGGAGAACATCTTGTTTAACGAGACGATCATGTACAACCTCAAGTACGTAAACCCCAACGCCTCTGACGAAGAGGTGTATGCAGTATGCCGGGCTGCAAGCATCCACGACAGTATTCTCTCCTTTACCAACGGTTACGATACTAAGGTCGGTGACCGTGGTACTCGCTTGAGTGGCGGCGAGAAACAGCGCGTGGCTATTGCACGTGCCCTCCTGAAGAACCCGAAGATCATCCTGCTTGATGAGGCTACGTCGGCTCTGGACAGCGAGACCGAGCAGCAGATTCAAGCACAGCTCTTTCGTGGCGGGAGCCTTAGCCAGGGCCGCACGCTCCTTATCATTGCGTAAGCCGGCCAACCGTTCTTTACTCCCTAGCCTATATATGAGTGCTGTTCCTAACGTATGTATCCTAGTCACCGGCTGTCCACGATCACCCATGCCGACCAGATTATTGTTCTTCATGCTGGATCCATCGTTGAACGGGGCACGCACGATAAGTTGCTTGCAATGAAGGGCCGGTACGCCACCATGTGGGAGAAGCAGTCCAAACAAGCAGCGGTCGCGTCATAACGAGTTTTCGGATAGCGACCATTAAACAGCAACAACAGTTGCCTTGGCCCTCATAAATGGCGGTATTACGAACCTGCTTAATTTATACTATTTTTTTATTTGGTTCTCGGTTCCTTTACGAAACGAGTCGTTTCAGTATTGTTTCCAATTATTCCATCTTCTCACCAGATTGCCATTGCTTTTTTTTGTGTGATCTTTTTAGCTCGTCTCTTTTGTAGGGTGTTTCTCACGGTTGCCTACAGGCGTTATTTGTGTGTCGTGTCTGCTTTAATTTAAACATCGAGAACAGTACGGAAAAAATACAGATAGTATTTGCTTTAAATCGAACGAAAAAAAAAAAAAGAAAAAGAAGGAAAACAGACGTATAAGAAGAAAATAAAAAACGAGAAAAAAATAAAAGGAAATAGCCCTGCCGTCACCAGATCGAGACGCAGCTTTGTGTGTACACCTTTGGGTTGACCGTGCGAATGGTGCGACTCAGAGCCATAGCGTCTGTCTGTTCAAAGTGTCACGGATTGTTTTGGATAAACGTGTACAGGATTGAGACAGCGCGTTTTGCATCCTTCAAGGTAGGTGTAGGAACAGCCTGACTTGTCGTGAAGGTATCGTGAACTGTGTTGCTGTAGTTGCCGAGTAGTGGTTGGGACGGCGAGTCGGTGCACTCTCCGGAAGGAAGGGTAATAGCGAGCTGGAATGCATGTGTCGCGCTGGAAAGGTGTCGTATAGGGGATCTTGCGAGCCGGACGGCACGGCCGTCTAAACGACCGCATCCAAATGTGAAGTCGTGCACTGGTTATTGTTGCTGTCCACCGCCGAGCTTAACTCAGGGTTGGGTAGACGGCCGTCAAGGTGGGCCCCGGCGGGCGGCGACTGAACACCGCTAGAGAAACTCTGTTTTGTATACGCGGGACGAAGGAATGGCGGGAGTGGCTCTCCTTATGGCGTCTTAGAAGGTCGTCGCGAATAAACCCGTGGTAGTCGTCAACGTCGTATGCGAAGTTGGTTTTCGGGTTCTGCTGTGTACATATCGAAGTCTAGTAATGGTAGGTGAAAAACAGAGTCTGGAGCCTATGGTTTAGGATATGGCGCTGGAGATGCTCACGCGGGTAGGCCGTACCATAGAGGGGGACGGGGCAGGTACAACGCCGGGGTGTAACCTTGCGGCTGGGGCGCTTCTAGGCGGCGGCGTCCGAGCCGGGGCGTGGCTTCTGCCGATGGTCTTGAGAGTCGGATACTTGAACAGGCGCCGGCCTAAGGTGTGGTGTATGTTCGAGGGATTATTCGAAGGCGGCGTTCGGTGCCAGAGGCTCTTCGTACGTAAGAACAGAAGTTGCGAAAGAGAGGAGAGTAAGAGAGTCTAATGCCGGCGAATAAGGGAGCTCGTTAACAGGCGCAGCAATATGGAAGAAAAGAAATAAAGAAGAAAAGGAGAAATGTCGCCTTTGTTTGAGAAAGAATACGATAAGGGTAGAAAGGGAAAGGCGCTAGGGAGAAATGGGGGGTTGGAAAGTGAGGGAAACATTTGTTCCGGACTTTCCCCTAAGTGAGGCTGCTTTGCTCTTTCCGCTAGAGCAGGGTGCCTTTAGTACTAAACTGTCCTACTTATATATTCTCTCCCTCGGCCCTCCCACGTTCTTCCTTTCTCGCTGGGTTCTGTTCCGTCCTTATAGCCTCTTCCTCTGTGGTGCTGTGTGCAAACGCCCGTCCAAAGCTTTATTCCATATTCCCCAGGGCTGTGTACGCTGGACGAGCTGAATTAACTCGTCGATAATAGACTGGCCGTCTGGACCCGTATAGGCCACACTCACCCAACGTACCTGCGCGGGAATGGCAGGTACTGTTCGACTGGTACCGCTGCGGCTGATTGTGGTTGTTGGGCAACACGCTGGGGGAAGCAGGGGCTGGGCCAACGGCGGTTCACACCACGCCTTCACCCATACACTCCATCCCATCTCCTTCCCCATTTTTATTATTATTTGAAAATACGCCTTCGCTCCCTGATACACGACAATGCTACGACTGGTGTTGTTGGACAACGGCAGCTGCACCAGGCCCGATTCTTGCTCCCCTCAATCCTACGACCCGGCGACATCGTTCATCGTTAGAACCACCCAGCCGCCTTCTCCGTATCACAGCCATGTCGGACGGGCATCATGCTAAGCAGCGGCAACAGCAGCAGCCGCCTCCAACGGTCACCTACCATCCTACCCCACGGGATCCTTGGTTCAAGACGGAAGACGAAAGCAGCTATCCACACGTCCCGGTGCCGTTACAGCCATATGGTCACGATCAGGCTTATTCCTTCGCTCCAGCGCCGCCGCAGCCACATCCTCACGAGCCGCCGTACTACTCCCAGCAGCCACCACGGCCCCACGAAGAGCAGGACGTACCGCCGCCGCCGCAGCAGCTATACCCTCACGGGCCGCCGCACTACCCGCAGCCGCCGCAGCCACATCCTTACGGGCCGCCGCACTACCCCCAGCGGCCACCACGGCCCCACGAAGAGTAGGACGTACCGCCGCCGCCGTAGCAGCTATATCCTCACTCCCCCCAGCCACCGCTGCAGCCACCGTAGTCTCACCAGGAGCAGGACGTACCGCCGCCGCCGCAGCAGTAGCCTCACGGGTATTCGTACACCGACACGCGTGGTAACCGCCCGTTGGCTATCATTACCCACCGGGAAAAGATAAGGGCGCTACGGGCGTCAGTGGCCTGTGAAAGTTGCCGGGACCTGAAGGCTAAGTGCGACGAGGAGAAGCCATGCAAGAACTGCCGGGAGAAGAATACAGAGTGCATATACCGGGAAACGGCACTAAAAGTGTAAGTGGAAGACAATGGATGGCAGAATAAAGCGAGATCGTCCTTGCTCGAGCTAATGGATTCTTGTTTAGACCATCTGATACTATGGAAAAAATGCGTAGAGAGGTGGGAAAATTGAAAGAGGAAATGAAGAAGCTTAAGTAAGATATACATGTAGAGGTGGATAAATTCTAGGAGATAGCGCAGAGCGTCGTGAGGTAGATGTAGTAGAAGTGCTACGCGGCCGTTGACGGGGTGCCTAGACAGATTGTGCCGCCTGGCGATCTGACGGTCTTGGGCTATTACGCGATATCGGCGGGCGTGTTGTTATTGTGGCTAACTATATCCGAACGCGTGTAGCGAGTACTCTAAGACGAGGGCATCCGTCACTCGCCCGAGTACCCGACACGATACGAGCAGTAGCGCCGTAACATTCGCTGGCACGGTCGCTGCGAGGGAGTTATAGGGCCCAGTCCGCTCACCCACGTCGGAATTGCTAAGGATACACCCTTCCAGCTTAACGGCGACCTGGACCTCCCCTAGGCTACGGTGTGGAAATACGTCGACAGCTACGAGGAGAATATATAAAACATGTACCCCTTGATTATCCCTAACGAGCTGCACGCTCTGGTTACGATGGTCCTCCAATCCGAGGCGTCCACCACCCAGATCGGCCGGGCCCGGAGCTAAGCAGCCTCGCTCGAGCGGCCGTAGTCCTAAACAGCCCGGACGGGATTGAAGCGGAAACGTGCGTTGGAAGCCGACAGCGGCGACGGCGCCCGCGCCGCACCATCGGAGCCTCGTCTCGGCCAGCCGCCATGCAGCATTGAGAGTGCGCTCGTCCTTATGGTCCTGGCGCTCGGTCAGATTTGTCTGTACAGACGCGTGTGCACCCCCGCGGTTCCCAGCACCTCGGCTTGGGCCGGCAGTGGCGACGACGTTATAGAGACGCGCGACATCGACGAGAACATCGGCCGGGACTACTTTATAGCGGCGTTGAGTATCTTCGGCGCCCTCCGAGGCGCCTACAAGCTCGAGCACGTGTGGGTTTGTATCCTTGGCAGTCTTTATTACGACCAGCTAGGGCGGCCGATCTAGAGCCTGGAGCTGGTGACCGACGCGGGCTACTACCTGCAGGATATTATCCGACCCGACCTGGAGCGCTACGGAAAAATACGCGCCGACGCAGGGCAACAACGCGACAGCAGAGACCCTGCGACGCGCCTGGCCGACAACCGAACCTTGGTTACAGCCTGGGTGTGCCTGCTACATGAGAGAGAACTCTTGAGTGAGTTGCATCTGCGGCCGTCCAACATGCTCTCCTTCGGACAGTAACTACCATACCCCGACGGCGACGTGTGGGTGGGTCAAGGCTTCGACCATTACGTGCTCGAGGTGTTCGCCTCGCAGACACACCTCTACGGCCTCGTTAACGATATCTACAACAGCCTGTACGACGACCGTCGCCAGGACCACGCCAAATACCCTATTATTATTAAGGCTTGTATTGCTGTGCTGCAGACACTCCGTTCGCCAAACGCCGAGTTCCAAAACGGCCCACTTTTTAATCACGAGCTGCCAGCAACTGATATCTTGGCTGCGCGCCTACGTGCCGTATACTGGCGCGCACAGGGCATTGTGTTCCGCAGTTCTATTCAGCGCATTCTCGCGTTTAACCACGAAAAGCGGTGCAAGGAGATGGCGGGGAGAGCCTTCTAGGACGACGTGGAGCTGGCGCGGCGCGGCATCGAGGCGCTTGTTTAAAGTTCACGCGCTTTCCATGACCTGCCGGACCAGCGATTCGTCGTTACCAACGTATTCGGCACCGCGCACGCGTAGTGGGGCAACCTTCTTATACTGGACTCCGTCTAGCGCGACCCCGATCTTGGTCGCTTTATCGACAATGCCACGGTCGACGACCTCTTCCGTAAAACCATTGCTTTTTTGGAACGCGTCGTAGAGCCCGCCAGCTCCCTCAGCTGTGACTTGCACATCCTGAGAGGCCTTGTCGACCTTAACGAAAAAGAAAGACTGTAATAGATGGGGCGAGGTTGAGGCCGAGCCCCTGATGCCAAAATAGTAGATGCTAGTAGCATTCTTGAGCAGAGGGACAGAAACGACGATGACAGCGACACGGTTGGCTTTTGAAGGGGAAGATGACATGGTTGATTGACGAAGGTTAATCGCTGACAGGGAGGGGGACGGTCCCTTGCGTCGCCTAAGAAGAGGAACAGTAGCCTCCCCAACATAGTAATAGGGAGGGCGCGGAGTATTAATTCTAGTTTTTTCGGCGTTGGGGTTAAAAGGGGTACCTTTGTTTTTATTATTTTATCTTACACTATGCGTACCACCTTTTAAAAAGCCTAAAAATCCCAGCTTTAAAATTTAAAGTCCGTAAAATTCTATCGCCTCCCCCACCCGTCCTCGTTTTACGGCGTCTCGATCAGGACGCTGTCTGTCGCGGACACTGCCTTACTTTCTGCCCCGCCGATGTACTTCCGCCAGAGGCCTGAATAAACGCTACCCAGTGCCAGGAGCTTATCGTGCGTGTCCGTTTCGGAAATTCAGCACCGCTCTCTGTCTGTCTTTCGGATAGCGACGATCTTGTGGGCATCTCGGACGAAGCCAGCCGGTGCCTTGTAAAGCTCCACTTCGCTTTCCATCGGGCTCTGTCTCTGAGATATATACGTAATGATAACGTACGTAGTGCCCTGGAAAGCCGCTTTGAGACCCGGAGTCTGTGGTATTTGTCGGAGGCTGGTCCGGGTGCGTGGGACTCTTATAATCAAAATCGAATTGGTGCGGCATCAATCACCGGCGTACGCTGACTTCTCGAAGCGCTGTGTAATACTCTTGCAAATTGCCGGGTTCCATTGGACGGAGGATATGCGTGGATGGAAACTGACCGTGTTGCCGAGTAGGCGGTGGAGTGTTAAAACCCGTCCGAAAAAAAAAATAGAATGGAAGATAAGCTGACGATATGGAGGTAAACATATAGTAGATTCGTGTCCTGAAGTGGATATCAAAAGTTCTCCGTTTCCGAAAACGGTTCGGAAGGAAGGTATGGTCTGTCTATCTTTGACCTTGAACGTAAGGCTTGGGGCAGAGCCTTCAACAGGCATCGAATTCGCGGTTGATGTGTTTGTGGCTGGGGTGGCTGGGGTGTATAGAGGTCTTTTTTTCTTAAATATTTTGAATGGATCTATCTAGCCTTTTGTCGATAGCGAGCTGGCTATAATGTAAAGTGTCTAGAATAATAAAATGGATGGTGATGGTAACGAGAGCGAGAAAGTAACACATAGGAGAATGTAGGAGTGGGCGACATTATATTACTCCTTGCTGGCCTGGAGGGTGAAAAGGAAAGAGTAATGATATATGCAATATGAGGGCCGACAAGGCGGAAGGATTTGCTGATAATTGGGGAATAAAGGGAGTAATAAGATGTATACCGCTTCCTCTGGTGCCTTTGCCGGACTACGTTTCTTTGACGCCTTTATTGACGCCTTTATTGACGCCTTTATTGACGCTTTTCAAGGCGTAGAATAAAATGAAATATGATGAAAAGAGATAGCACTGATGCCTAACTTTGGTCGCCTTACTTTGTGTGAGCCGCTAGCGGTAGATTTTGACGAAGCTGCCTGTTCTGCTCCCGCCGCTCAAGACCGCTACGCCTAGAAAGGGTTACATTCGACATACCCCCCCTTGTCTGTACCTGTGGTCGGGACCGCTTTTCATAGACAGCTTTTCATCGTCAACGCGTCCGTATTGCACGAGCCCACCGCTGTGTGTTGTCAGTCGCAAGTCAGTTGTCTCGTGTGCGACGTAGTCATTGGTGGTGGGTTTGACCCAACCCTGTGATTCAGTGTGGCGGCGGCGCACATAAGGCTGGGTGGGATGCGTCTTGACTCGTTGAGAATAAAAGGAGGGCCGGTTATGTGTCATAGTTTTCTCCCGCAATTTGTCGCCGGAGAAGAGGACAGACAAGGGTAATATGCGCCGTGACCGAAAGGAGACATGCACTTCATCCATTGGCTTTGGGCACGCAGCTGAATGACACCGAAACAAAATTCAGGATGAGAGACAAAGTCCCGCCCCCATTAAATAGAAAGAGACGGGAGTTTAAGGCGACAGTAAGGCGCGGAATGTAAGAGGCGAAGCGGTGTCCAAGCAGGCGTAAAAAAACGACGCCTTGTTTTAGGCCGGCTTTGCGTCCTGTTGGTCCTTCCTTACAGATTGCGACAACTCGGAGTATTCCACTGAGTACGACGAGCAAAGCCCCTTAGCCAAGAAGTAGTAGTTATAGGGGAGTGGGCGACACGGTGCTTATATTTAAATTGGACGGCGTGCTTTGAGCCTCAAGTCCGTAAAAAAATGCGAACTGTGGGTGCGTGTAGGTGCGAGTAGGTGCGAACATATCCTACTACGGCGTCCGTAAATTTCGGGATCTTATCCGTATAAGATATAACGTCGAGATATAGCCGGTCTCGAGGGGGTTTGCGGCCCTTTCTTCTATTAGTATTACTAACTTTGCTACCTCTCTACCCTTTTGTTTAACATTACTATAATTACTAAATCGGCCGAATTTGTGCTAAAAATAAAGTAAGACTCGTTTATTATCTACTATCCCCTACTCCTTTTCCTAACGGACACACCGTACTCGAAACAAGATTTTTCTTAGACCATTAATTGTTACTAGACTATTGTCCGCTAGTCTCTCGTTGTCGTTTCTCGTATTATTTTACGTCGTCTAGACTATTGACTTTTCTGAGCACTTTGTTGCACCACCAGCGCAAAAACCCACTTCAAGGAAACCGGACGCGATGGATATCACGGAGGGCAGCCCCTCGCCGCCTGATGTCCAAGCGGTGGAACCGGCAGCACAATCTGAAATAACGTAGCCGAAGCGGACGGCAGGCAGCGATTCCGGGGCACGCTAAACGCAGCAGCAAAGACCATACTCTCCGCACGTAGGAGACACTTCCCATTCCCAGAGTTCAAGCTCGAACAGACATATACAAGTTCCATCTTTCAAAATCTTAGCCTTATCTTCCTTCCCTCTCTTTCCCTCTTTCCCTCTTTCCCTCTTTCCCTCTTTCCCTCTTCTCCCTTCAGGTGAATAATATATCGGCCCGCCCGCTCTTTCCCGTATTAGAGCTCTTATCTTAATGTTAGTGTGGACGGTCACTCCTTACTCATTCACTAGTTCCTCCCCACTTGCAGGCAGTACTTTATATGGCTTGCAAGGCAACAATAAACAACGTCCCCTCTATCTCTCTCTCTCCTTTTTACATCTTTTTCTTCCTACACCTTCGTTAACCAGTATGGATTTTCCCTCTTTACAGAAAGCGGACGATAAACGACGATCAGCGAGGATCGCCGAAAAAGCGGAGGTCCCTCGCTTCTGCATCCACAGCGTCCGACATTGGCGTTTTCTCCCCTGTTGCGTCTCCGTCCTCCGCCCCACTAAATACAGACACTGTTCTTTCTACATCGTTTCCTACCATCAACTCAAGTACATCGCCACCAGCGACTGCTGCCACTAGGCCGCCTGTAGCCTATACTCCCTCTACAGCGTCCACCTTTATTCCAACGGACACGGCGCAAGCCACGAAGCTGGAGATACAGCAGCCGGAAACACCACTTAAGCAGCAGCTGCCGCAGAAGCAGCAACACGACCATTTTTCGGGACAAGTAGGCGTGGCAGCTCAAGAAAGACCTTCGCAAGGCAATATATCAGCAGCACCTCTTCATGGCGGCTCTACCACCCCCAGGCCGGCTCAACCAACCACTCTCCTAGTACAACAGAGCCATCACCAAAGCATATTAAACGAGGCAAAGAACCAACACGGCCTCCAAAACTACCCGCCCAGCCAGCCCCAGCCTCCTCAACGAGCCGACTCCTTCCCATCCATCCCATCACATCAGCAACATAGTAGCGCGTCAGGGGCACGATCGAGGTATCCCAATATAGAGTTACAGCCGAAAACGCGACCCATAACGCTCACGCAGTTAGTCAACGAGGTTAAAGGGATTTATGTCGGGCTTGCCATGGTCGAGTCTAAATGTATCGAAATAGACAGCGAGTTAAGCGCTATCGATCCATAAGTTAAGCTGGACGACGGTTAGTGGCAAGCACTCTTAAATTTACATAGGACGCTCTTGTATGAGTATCACGACTTTATGCTCGCGTCCCAGCACCCATCGGCCTCTCCCGCACTCCGTCGCGTCGCCTAGAAGTATGCTATCCCAGCGCGTATGTGGCGCTATGGTATTCATAGTTTCCTCGAATTATTACGGCATCGTCTCCTTGCATCGCGCGAACATATGATTACGTTTATTTATATGGCGTACTCGATTATCGCGCTCTTGTATGAGACCGTCCGCACCTTCGAGGACACTTGGGTCGAATGTTTAGGGGACCTTTCACGCTACAGGATGGCGATCGAGGACGACAACCAGCGCGTGCGCGACACTTGGACTAACGTCTCGCGCCGCTGGTACTCTTTGGCCTCAGATCGTGCGCCGACCACCGGCAGACTCCACCATCACCTCGCCATTTTAGCTAGGCCGTATATTATGACGCAGTTATACTACTACGTCAAGAGTCTCTACACCCTAATCCCCTTCACTTCCACGCGCGAATCGGTCATGACACTCTTGGATCCCGTCCTGAACAATGCAACCCAACACGTCCCGCCTATTGAGCTAGCGTTCATCAAGGCACACGCTATTTTATTCAAAAACAGTATGTAGACCACGCCCGACTTCCGGCCCACCGTCACCAACCTCTTAGAGGGTCTGGACGACCACATTACGCTCTCCGCGCGAGGCTGGGGTGAGACTGGTGTGTATATGGCTATTATAAATAGCTGCTCGCTTCTCGCCTACGGCGGCGACGACAATGTTCTTATGCGTATTCTACGCGACGAGATGAACCGCAGCGCCATGGAAGGAGATCTCGGTATACACCCCGACTCTCGGGAGACGTCTACGTCAACCGAAGTAAAAGCACCGGTAGATGTTCCAGCCGATATACTAATAACCGGTACTAGCGCGAAAGAAGCGGCGCCAGGAGCCGACGACAAGATTAAAGTACCAGTCGTCGCCGATCCGGAGATTCTCAAAGGCCTCGAGCCCGCCCAGCGTCTCGTAACTAAGATGGACGTCGTCGTGTTCTCGCGTGTCGGTGACGTTAACTGCCACGGATACATTCATGCGCGTCTTGTTTGGATGCTTTGCCTCGCGCGCGTCCCGGAGGGCATGGCCTACGTCGAGCATACGTTCCCTTAGGAGAAGCTCGTCGTAACGCTCAACAACATGCTACTAACCAACAAGCAGTACGACAAGGTTGAGCAGGAGGTGTTCATGCAGCCGCAAGTCGATCGGAAATTCGAGGAGGAGAAGCGGATCAAGGATATTCAATTCAAGCAGCAGCAGCAGCAGCAAGACGCCGCCGCCGCGGGTAACAACAGCCCCTTCATCCCCGCCGAAACTGTTAGCCCAAACATTCCGCCGACGCCGCCGCCCGTCCGCAGCGACGACGACAAGCCGCTGCCCGACGACTGGTTCTTGCGTGGGCTGCTGTGGTCCGAGTACAACTACCCGCCGGGTTGGTTTGCCAACATGGACTCGGCCGACGAGGACGAGAAGCTGATGGAGTCATCTTCGACGCGCCTGACCCGCAAAGATCGCGTGCTGTGGATGGCGTGCCGTCTGGCGACGTTCAAGAAGTGGATTACGTACGATATAAAAGCCTATGTGTTTTCCGTTACGGAAGTTTTCCGTAAGCCGGCCGAGGATGACGAGGGCGAGGGCGATGAGACGGCTCAACCTATTGCTCAACCTATTGCTCAACCCATTGGACAGGATCTGGACTAGGACAAGGATGTTCCGGCGATGACGGACCTCGACGACTAGGATACTCCCAAGGATTCTAAGGATATCTCTACGGATTAAGTCGCTCTCGATGATAACAGTAATAACAATGACGATAACGACGACGACAGCGATACGGTCGATTTTGAGGGCGACAACAACGGCACTATAGATAGCGTGAATCTCTCCGGCGTAGGGGGCACGGTGTGCCTCGAGTAGCAGCCGGGAGCCTAAAGAGTCCTAGCATGGTTAGAAAGGAGATAGTCAAGACGTACGGGAGTATATAATGGTCTGTTTTATTTTAGTCTAGTAGGCTACTACTTAATCCTTTTTCATGGCTCATTTCATTCTTTCTATTTCTATTTTCTCTTATCTTTTATCTTCTTTTATCTATTTATTTCTTTCTAAGTTTCTTACTGCTTTTCCGTAAACAACGATTGAGGCACGTCGCGTTTAATATCTTTCTTTACCTTTTATTTTTTGGCTATAATGGTTAAATATACACTAAAACTTACGATATCCATAATACAAGTCTAAAGCGGCCTAGGACGAGACATGCGGTAGGGTCCACTACCGCGTAGCCAGAGGTAAGCGAGCACCAGGAAGCAGAGTAGAGTAGAGAAGTATAAAGGGCGACAGATGAAAGAAGATTTAGAAGGGATGGACGAAGGCTATAGCTAGAAACCGGTAACCGGGGTATTGATGGCGATGTATTCTGGTCGAGCACGACGACCACCGTCATGCGGGGAAAGGGCGGCGTTGGGTATCTGCGAAGTGGTTGATTGTGTCAGTGTTGGCGTTTTTCTTTTGCTTGCTCTTGTCTGCGTTTGTGCTTACCTTGGCTGACCGTCTGTCGTCTATCGTACTGTCCAACGCATGGCGTCTCTCTGCGAGAGCAAGGATAATGATTGCGTTTTTATTGTTGTTTGGGTATAGGTTTGTGCTTGTCTCCCCGCCCAACGCGCGTTGGCTGGTCTTTAGTGTTTTGGCAAGGCGGGCCACCGGCGTTGTTGTTTTTCCTGTTCCTTTTCGCGAGCCTTGGAGAGGGAATTGCCTTTGGAGAGGGAATTGCCTTTGCGTGGGGATCGTCTTGGCCTATGATTGGCTGGGGCGCGCAAGGCGCCAGGCGCTGTGGTTGGTCGAATCGCCGCTGTCCTGCTCCCCGGCCTGCCCCTCGGCCTGCGCGTGGGCCAGGCTTGGCGCTGCCTTCGGTTTTCAGGTTTTTAGTAGAGGAGGCTGGGTCGTACGTAATTACTGGATCTTCGGTTCTGCGGCCTTACACCTTGCCCCTTTGTTCCCCGCAGCAGCTGTGGCGACGGTGACGCCCCCGCCGGTGGCCGGCACCCGACTGGTGCCCGAGAGCATGCCGCCCTGCCCTGTTGCTGCTGCTTCCGAACGGCGTTCGCCGGGACCGGGCAGCCTTCGTCGAATTCCCCGAACAGGGTCTCAAGCCCATCTTAGAGCCAGGAGTCACGTCACACGCCGCCGCAGCAGCAGCTGCAGCAGAGCGTGTGACGCGGGAAAGCATTACTACGGACTTGAAGGTGAACTTGCTGGTGGAATTGTTGGCGAAATTGTAAGCGGAATTGCCGGTGGAACAGCCGGCGGGCTTGAAGGTGTAATTGCTGGCCGAGAATATGGCGAAATGTCTGGTAGACTCGCCGGTAGATGTGAAGGCGGACTTGAAGGCGAAAACGCTGTTGAATTTTCTGTCAATCTTGCCGGGAATATTCCTAGCGGACTTGCCGGCGGACTTGCCGGCCGCCGCCTTGCTAACGAGCCCCGTTAACAGGTAGTTATGTGCTAGTGAGTAGCGCCGCGGACTGAGAGCAGCTCTCTTCGCCGATGTGATGCGGCGCGCTTACCGGCGCACACTCGCCTGCTTCCTCTTGCAGCTCCTGTGATCTTTCTCCCGGACCGTCCACTCTTCGTTTATGTCCCGTCGTTTGAGATATGTTGGTCCAGTACTGCCCTGGCCGAATGCCAAAAACGGACGTGGAGATGGCCTCGGCACCGTATTCGGGACGGCGGCTTACGCGGAATATCTGAACCTTGGTGGCCCAGGCAGAAATGCGTTTGTCGGCCACGGCCTTGTCGAACTGGTCATCCTGCAAATCCTCCAGGCCGACGGGCAAGCAATGTAGGTGCCGCTCGGCGTACAGCATAGCAAGCACGGGGTCGGGCCCTTCTAGGTAATCGATAGCAAAGCCCTTAAAGCCCATGGCGGCCAGCTCATCAGCGCTCATGTGTGCCTGGAACGTGCGTAAGGGTGTCGTACACACGCGGATTGTCACGGACAAGCCCATGACGTCAAACTGGTCACTTAGCTTCTTGCGGTCTTCAGCGCTTTGTGTCGTGAAGCACTGGACGTCCTCGTCTTGTAGAAGCGATTGCACGAGGCTGCAGTAATCCCGGTCCTTGATCGAGCATGTTAGCATCAGCGGGCCGAAGATCTTTTTGCCGAACTGGCTTTTGTTCTCCTCGAGCCACTGCCAACCGCGGACCACATCGGGCGCCAGGGGTTCCAAGAAGCGGAGCTTATGGTCGTACTGTGCGACGAGCATGTCGACATCGCGCTCGGTCTGCTGGTTCTTGTCGTAGAGGAATGTGCCTTGGGACGGGTCACGCGCTTTATTGCTGAAAATGTCGCGTGGCTGGAAGAGTTAGTCTGCTACGCTACTAACGAAAAAGAAAAAAAACGAACATACTATTGTCTTCCAGTCGGTTGCGACAAGTTCCCCCGTGTCGCTGGCGAGATTTTGGTAGAGATTGTCTCTAGTAAGGCGGTTGCCGACGCTGTCCCCGTCGTTTTCGCGAACTGACCCGTTGGCCGCGGTGTCCGCTTTTTCTGCTGACACCAGCTGCTGCATCGCAGGTGCATTGATTGTGTCGTCTAGGGGTGGTAAAGGGCACGTTCGTTACTCTAAAAGACTGGCAGTTTTATAAAAAAAGGGTTTTTCATCATGTGATCCCCGTCTACCTCGGATCCTGGGCAGGAAACAGTAGCCGTATGTCCTGCCCTTTCGTGTCGGCCACGATCAGCGCTTTTTTATTGTCTCTCACTCACGTTCCTCCGCTGTTCGTGCTTAACGCTTACGAACTTAACGTAACTGGCCTTTACATATTTCTGTCTCCGTTTACTGCTGCCACGTATAATGATTCGCCTTCGTTGCCTAAACCGAGCAAGGCTATTCCAATGCCTATCGCACACTACGCAGCAAAGGCGGCAAACAGACACATCCTAAAAAATTGTGACTATGCTTAGGAGCTTTGGTTTTAATTTAAACGAGTCCTCGGTCGGTCAGATAGCCCTACGATCAGCAGGGCATTTTCCCGTGACTGGTCGAACT
>WOUA01000132.1:0-11173 GCA_021397985.1 Sporothrix dimorphospora
GGGCCGGCATTTGCGTGAACTCCATCCCTTCCGGATATATCAGCGCCACGCTTGTAAAGAAACCCCCCCCCCCCCCCCCCCGAGCCATACCCAGTAATTAGTTATTAACTTCAATGCCACAGGTGACGCAAGGAACGGGGACTCCAGTTACATCAACCCACCCGCAAACTACAACCACCATTTCCCTCCACAGTTCATCGGCTAAGCCTACTTCGAAGATAACGACAACGTCAAGCGCCCCGATATCCACCACGATACCCCGGGCAGTGTATGTCAACGGTTCGACTCGAAAGAGTCATATTTTCTGCGTTCATACGCCTATTTAGAACAATCTAACAAAAGAATCAATTACATAGATTCGCCCACTACATGGTTGGCACCATGACTCAGGCGGAAGCTGAGCAGGACATTACTGACGGTATGGCGGCTGGCTTCGATGCCTTCGCGCTTAACACCCATGATATCACCGACTCGTGGGCGCTGAACTCGATCTCATATCTCTTTGCTGCCGCCGACCAGCTCGGTTTCAAGCTGTTCATATCTTTCGACATGAGCTGGCGAACGATTACCCCAGCCGATATCCCACCATTCCTACAGAACTATATTTCTCGCCCGTCTTACTATACAGTGAATGGTCGTCCCTTTGTCAGCACATATGACGGCGGTTATATCTCAAATTCCGACTGGCAGTCCGGCTTCAAGGCACCGCTTGCTAGTTCCGGTGTTAACCCATTTTTTGTACCTGATTTTGACGACTGGAGCGGTTGGCCGAATGACCTTTTCTCGAACTACCCCGTTATAGACGGATCCTTTAGCTGGGAATCTGCGTGGCCTTCCCCAGGTACCACCATCTCCAACGTCACCGACTCAGTTGATCAGAATGTCCTCCAACAAGCCCACGCCGCTGGCAAGATCCACATGATGCGTAGGCAGACTCCTCCGACTCCTTATCCATTCTATTCATTTTATCGCGTACCCTCAGAAGTTCAGATGCTAATCAAATTTATACAAATCAGCTCTCTCCAGCCTCCAGTTTAAGTATATGGGTTCAGGACAGGACTGGTATCGCATCGGAGAGGTCAATATGCCGCAGAGATTCGAGCAGGTGCTGGCCCTGCAGCCTGATCTGGTCGAGCTTATCACTTGGAATGATGCCGGCGAGAGCCACTACATCGGCAACTTTTTCCAGGATCAGATTGCCGGCTCGAACATCGGTGACTATGCCAACGGCTTCGACCACACTGGCTGGCAAAAGATCGTCACACCGTTTATCAAGGCGTATAAGTCTGGTGCGACGAGCGGCAGCCAAATCCTCCCCACCGGATCTGGCCCCGTCGGCTCTCTGTGGTACCGCACGCTTCTAACCAGCGCCAGCTGCTCGTCAACGATCCAGAACTACCAGCAGGCGCAAAATACACTAAACTTTGCCGTCTTGCTCCCGTCGTCTGGATATACCATTAAGGTGTATAGTAACAGCCAGCTGATCGGCACGTTCGCTGGTACCACTGGACTGAACTACAACGCCGTGGCGGGTCTACAAGTCGGTGGAGGGCAGTATCTCCAGGTTCTTAATAGCGCCGGCTCGGTAGTTTCTACAGTCACAGGCACGAAAAGTGTCCTGGCACAAAGCCCGAACGCTACGTGCAACTGGAACTACGAGGTGGTTGGTTTCTAAGAATGTAAACTTAGAAATAGGACAGCGGTGTCATAAATAACGAATGTTGAGGAAGGCGAGCTAGGGAAATATGTTTATCACGATTTTAAAAGACGCGATTTATAGGATTGGTCTTATAACTACGGACTCCATGAGGCTATAAAAACGACCGGCGCACAAATATTTCATTTTCATTAATAATTCTTATAAAGGCACTTCCTAGGGGAGAGGGTCTCTACTAGGTGACTAGGTTAGGGGAGGGGTTCTTGTTTTAGTAAAATAATAAGGTGTAACGGTCGAATAATAGTTAACACTTATAACGGGTGATAGGTGTGATAATTATATATAATAAGGGTATAAGAATATAGGTTAGATAGGTTTATATTTTAAATAATCGGTAACGACTAAGTCTTCTGTTTAGTATTATGCTATTTATTTTATTTTATTTCACTAGTAGCCATATACGGCCTACTACACGTACATGCAACTAAGAAAACACACCCACTTAGATCTGTGACAGTTTTGTCCCCAGGAGGGTTCTGTCTAGCTAGTGGCCAATAGCTAGGAGTGGCTGAGAAAGGCAAATAATAATAATAATATAATGAGCTATAGCCTTTATTTAATTTATATTACATCAATAATAAAATTTTACTCTTAGTATATATTTAAGTTACTATATATGAAGACCGTCCTCCGTAAACTGCTTCGCACCTTCCGTAGGAGCCTTCCAGGCTACACGGTCTTTAGTAAACTGCTCCATTGTGGGCCTCAGTTTGGTCTCATGCAACGAGAAGTCATCCACACTGCCTACGCGCAGAATGCTCATGCCGGGGAAAGCCGCGCCGACGCGATACATGAGCGAGCCGCACGTGGAACAGAAGTAGTTGGTCATGGTGTTGTCCTTGCCGGGCTCTTTCACAAAGACAGTTCGCGACTGGCTGTACGTCTTCAGATTGTCGCGGCCACGCAAATGTTTCAAGTGCGTGTCATAGACCGTGAAGTTGGTCGCGTGCATAGATGCCGTAAGCTTGTGGCAGTCGGAGCAGTTGCAGACGAAGGAGCCGACATAGCCAGCTCCATGGGTTGGCTGGAAGTTTGGAATAGTTGTTAGAGCCGAGCAAACGCAAGAGCAGGTTCAAGAAACTCATCTTACGAATGACAGTTGCACTGCACCGCAAAAGCATGTGGCGGTCGCTTCATCCTCGGTGGACCAGCCATCACTAGCACCTCCGGCGAGAGGGAAGTACGGCTTCGACTTGTCAATGGTGGTGGGAGACATGGTTCCTGTGCTCGTTCAGTGTCGTTAATAGAAGCGTGAAAGTAGGTAATTAAGGCTTTTTAAATAGACGAAGAGTAAAGGACTTGGAGGTATCGAGGTTTGCTTTATATACCTACGAATATAGATTGCAAAGGCTGTTCGCGTATGAGCCCCACCAATGACTCTTCGATATGACGTTTATTAACAGAGAGATGCCTAGAAATTATCCAATCGGCTCGCCTATCCTGGAAAGCTTATCGCTTCGACTCCGTTGATTATAAGTGTTTTATAGATTGTAATTCCATCATTCATTGGTTAGTTGCTTAAAGATGGAGGATGTGTCATCTCCGGGGATTATACGGTTTAGTTATAGGTTAACTTAGTTACAAAACGGGTGTTCTTACTAATTACCCCGATTAGATTAATCGATTATTAAAGTTTAATCTGCCCGGAGGCACTAAACTTAAAGGGCTCGTTTGTACGTTGCTTATATAATGGCTCCCTATAGGTGGGCTCCCCATAGGTGTACGGGCCCGTACAAATAAGAAAAAACTTTTGTAATCTGACAACGGCTTTTAATTGGCCCACGCACCCGTATAAATAAAAATGTATGACATAAGCATTTTTGTCCTTTTCAAAAGCATCACCAACAGCAAGAAAAGCATCAAAAAGAGCCGAAAATAATTATGTGCTCGCGTAATACACCACTCTAGCGGTCGTTACATCTCCCTCCGTGAGCGCCGGGTTGCCCGCATCTCCGCGAGAGTCTCCTCGAGAGACTTTGCGCGGAGGGCTTGTGCCTCCGCGAGAGCCTGGGCGCGAGCCTCCGCGCGAGCGTTTGCGGCGGCAGCCCGCCGTACGCCCCCCCGTGTAAACGTTAATAGACGGTCTAAACGCGTACGTGGTCGCCGACGCCGTGGTGCCGCCGCCTCCGCCTCCTCCGCCTCCTCCGCCTCCTCCTGCTCCTGCCATGCTATCTGGGCGTCATACCGGGCCATTGTTTCATCCTGGACACGTGCAAGATGGCCTGGGGCCTGCGCATCATTAACTCGCAGTCTGTGACTGTGCACAGTGCGGGACTCTACAGCTTCTTCAACGACTACACCCAGGACTGCAACGGCGCCGACGCCAACAACTGCCAGGACCACATTCTCGAGGTCAAGGGGTCGACGGGTGTGGCCATATTTAACCTGTTTACCGTGGCCGTCGTGAATCCGGCGACAGGTATCAAGTGAGTGGAGAATTGTTTTTGACTTTTGATTCTTTTGATTTTTTTCTGTGTGGAATCTTGTTAACACACACAGTAACTCAACGATCCTGCAGTCAGACTCACAAAAGTACGTCCATTTTAAGCTTGTCGTCGCCTTATTAATTAACTCCCACTAACCTTACAGTGGCTTTTCAACCGAGATCAGCGTCTGGATAGCGCTCCCTGGCGACGACACTTCCAATGTCGTCTACGTCGGCACTGAGGTCTGGTCGCAGCCCACCGCCCGCTGCGAGCCTCCCTGCACCCTGGTGCTACCGCCCAGCCAACTGCCGTCAGGCACGACCATTGTTCCCGGCGTCATCACGACATCCTTTGAATATGGCCACACCGGCACCACCACCATCGGCGACCAGGCCGTGACCTCCTTCTTTTCGACGGTCACGACCGTCACCATCACCGTACCTCCCGTGACCATTTCGCCCGGCGGCAGCCTGCCCTACTCCAACGTCCACATCACCGATCAGCAACAGACGGCCAGTGGCTTTGTCGCCCAGCCCAGCGTCAGTCTGCCCCCTGTCACTGTGCCTCTGCCCGACGGCAACGGCGGCACCACGATGCGCACGGCCACACTGGCGCCCTGGCCACAGGTCACTGCGGATCCTGACGGTGGAGACGGGGATGGCGATGACAATGACAATGGCAGCGACACACGCGTCGGTGGCAACGGTATCGCCACGTACCACACGGCCATCTTTACCAGCATCTCAGCCGCCGGACCCAACATCACCACTCTCGTCTTCCCGATGGTTATTACTACGACCACCATTACCTGTCCGACACAGACCGATGTCGAATTTGCCACGCCGCGGACCACGTTCACGACCAGCTGTGGCGGTGGTGCAGCGCTGACCATTGGATTTACGTGTTTATGGTAAAGACCACATTAATGGAGCTAAAGAAAAGTCTCACGAACTCGAGCAGGAAGCAAGGCATGAATGATAAACTTTAAAGTTAAAACAAAACGAAGTGCGCTGTCTTTGTAGGCGGCAGGGCCGTATTGTTGTATGAGTCTCATAGAACAAAAAAGGTACGGAGGCCGGGTGTGCAAACCGTGCCAGAAGACATTCAGCTGTTGAGAGATTGCAGCTCGTGACTCTGTGCCTCTCTTCAGTAATGGGGGGTAAATGAAGGACATAATAAAGAGGCCACATTTTAAAAATGGCTTAATTTTGCGGTTAGAAGGAGTACTTTGTGAGTCACCGTTTATCTCTTATAAGAGGTGAAGAAGGAGGCGAAGAAATAAAAGAGATCAAGTAAGGGGTAGAGCTAAGGCATACGTTGGTTAACCTTACCGGGTAGAAAAAGATAAATGTAGTAGACTATTCACTACTCCCTCGTATAACCTCTAAAACGTAAAATAATAGCCTAATATATAACCCGAAAAACCTTATTAAAAATTTCCTTTTTCGGAGGTGTACTTGTACCGTCCCTACTTTAACCTACTTTATGCTCCTTGTACTCCCTATACTCCTTATGCCCCTTGTACCCCTTATGCCCTTTACGCCCCCTGCGCTATTATAGGCCGGGCATAATTATAGAGTTTTATTTTATACGACTCTCCGAGAGTTATAAATTTATTTATCCCCTTTATATTACCTCTCGTTATTACGATTACGGCTCCTACGTAGCCTAAAACTAGGACTAAAGGCGGTTAAGACCGGTAGAATACGGGGACAGTACACTAAGCGATAGTTACGAGCTGCTATAGCGTATATCAGAGTTCGAGTTATCGGTAACTACGCGCGTTAAGGCGGTGCGCCGCGCCCCTTCTATTATTCTAACTTATAGGCCTTAAATACCGGTACGCGCCCGACCTAGGCCGAGCTAGTACCGGTTAAGTAATATTTAATACGTACTATAAGTTATGGCGTGCGATATCGTTAACGAGAGCGACGATAACTTTAACGTACGTTTCGGGATTATCTACATTATAGGCTCGTAGTAGCCTATAGACTAGTACCGATGTTACGATTTAACGTAACCTGGGCGTTAGTCCCTCGTCTAGTTTTATTTTATAACCTATATGAGTAAGCGCCGATGTTACTGCTAGAGTAAGCTCTTTATCCTTTTGAATGAATGTTTAACTTGACATCATCGCTTCTACTTAAAGATTACGGAAGTGGTAGAACTTGTATTAAAATCCGTCGTAAATAAGTAGGTTAGAGCCGTATAGAGACCTATCCGGGCGTAAAGGTGCCTCCGTAGGGTCCCGTAAAGGTTAATGATATTACGCCGTAGATCTACCGGGAGGTTATGCTTTACTTGGAGGTGTTTACCGATGTAAATAAGATTAGTGATTAAGGTTAAGCGGTAACCCTCGTTAATATAAAGGAGAATACCCGTATAGGCGTTAACGCGTAGCTAGGAGCGGGCTAAGTAGCCCTTAGGGTCGGCCATCGTTATTATAAAACTAGTTACTAGAGGATAAAGCCGTTATTATATTTATAACAGCTATCGACGAGATAATATAAGAAACGCAGCGTACATTTCGCTTATAACGCGTTCGCGTCGAGATATAGTATTTATTAAACAGAGAAAGGTTAGACCAGTAGATAAAAAGTCGAGGTTATATTAATAGGGATGGCATAGGCTAAGAAATATGGTATTAGGATCCTAATACTAAAAAGTATCGTAATACTAAGGGGTGTTTATACTTAGTAGTAGTGCATCGATCGAGACCTAAACAAGCGACCTCTATTAGTAGATCTTGTAAATTTCTAGGAGGCTAAAGGTAAGAAGTTATATTAAAAGCTATCTGTGTCTATTTATATCTTATAGCTAGATTCGATGGACGGCTAATATCATTATAAGGGAAAGATATAGGCTGGGGCATTCCTTCATTATCCCCTCCAAAAATTAAATCATACACGTGAACATGCAGTGGCCCGTAGACGAAATTCACGATCCGTTTAAGCATATCTTCTATACAAGCACGTTTATAAAAAAAATAACCTTGGCCTAGATACGTAATAATATTTCGTAAATATTAAGTCACCTTAAGCGTACGCCATACACCCTCTACCTATAAAATAGGTATAAGCGTATCGTTTTCGCCGTATAGAATTAATAGCTACGGGGGGAGACGTCGCTCAAGCACGGTAACTACCAACTCCCTTAACGGCGATAGTGTTACGTGCTCAACGTCATTTTCGTTCCGCCAGGGTACGTACCCAGACAAGCTCGCATACCGGTAGCCCGCACTCGATGTAAACACGAGCGTATCCCAGTCCGAGACGGCGGCGCTACATAGAGCACCCTAAAACTACTAGCCTAACCCGTGTACGCCGTTACGCAAAGCCATTATATAGGCTAAGTAGCCGCCGTACGACTAACCGACGATAAAGAGATTAATTAGGTCGGTTAACCCCTACTTTACGGCCACGTCCGTAAGCGCTATAATGTCGGATACGTCGTAGCGCCTAAGCCTACCGGCTTTAACACTTCCTAAAGAGGTAAAGCGCGATCCGCGGCCCGACCCGCCGCGGTAGTTTAACTAGAGTACGGCTACTCTAGTACGTAATAGGAGGGGCGCCAAGATCTCGGCTAAGTCGGGCTCGTACTCGACGCGGTCGAAGCTATTGGTCGCGCGACTATACGGGCCGTCGTAAAGAAAGACTACCGTAGGATAAGGCGGCGCCGTCTCTAGAGCCAAGTCGCCCACCTCTATAAAAGGATAGTCCTCGTCATCAAACCGGCCAGGCCATATTCTACGCCCCGTCGTTAGAGTAAGAAATAAGGCATTAATTATCTCCGTACTATTAACACCATCGAGGTTCGTACACTCGATAATACTAGCCGTACCGAAGGTTTATCTAACGAATACGCCACCATAGTCGGAGAGCTACACAAGGTCGCCCGAAAGCCCCATAACGGAGAATACTTCGCTCGGATAATTAATATCGCCCTAAATAATAACTAGGATAGTCTCGTTAACTATACTAGTCGCTACGAAGTCGATAATCCCCTTATCTATAGTGTAAATTATACGGTTGGCGCGTAGTAAGACGAGCTTCTCCTAAGTCCCTTCTTATAGGTAGATAAGGATATCGTCGTTATTATTATTTTTATATCCGTTTAGTCTCGGACGACGTACTACTTTAAAGCCGCGTACGTAGTTCGTTTCGCCCCCAGCCACCTTTATATAAGTGCTCTCGTTATTATAATTATAACTAGGGGACGTGAATCCTATAACGGCCGTATAGGCCGCTAGATTAATACGGACCGTCTTTCCGTCCGGTCTATACACCTTATCCGTAACTAGATCGGAGAGACTAGATATATCCCGAACGTTAAGGCGGTAAAGTACTCTCCCGGATAAGGCGTCGCTAGGTATATTCCACGACTAAAAGTAGATATATAGTCCAACCCACGCTATACCACCGGTGACCTTTAGTAGAATATAAAAGATACGTTTAATACGGTCCTTGTAGAAGCCTAGCTCGATAGAAAACGTCGAGCCGTACTAATGTGTACTTTCTAGGTCCACGGACGCGCGGGTGATAACGACTATCTACGACCCGTCGCCTAACTAGGCTACATTAACTACGTAACCTATTCGAACCCACCTTAATAATATTAAAGGTACCGAGGTAAGAGTTGTATAGCGTATATTATTTATTACCCCTACCGGTCTATTTTAAGTGTTATTTCTAAGGGAGGAGGCCCTACCACTAATATAGTTATCTTACCTTGGTCTATCCATAAAAGCGAGCATACTTCGATTTTTTATTAAAGATACGTCGTACTTAATAACGTCGGCGTAGTAGCTCGCGGCGGGCACTTTTTATAGCAGTTATCTTACTGCTCTATACTCGCTAACGTCGCCTTGTATAATATTATAGACCTCGTCCATCGGGAGGCCGTCCAAGTCCTCTAGTGTATCGACGGTGTCCACGCTATCAATATTCTCGACAATATTAATGTCCAAGTAGTAAAGATAATAGTTTTTGTCCCGCGTACGGCGGTTAGATAGGAAAAAGAGGTACCGGCCATTTGACGACTAACGGGGCGAGTGGTCGTAGAAATCGGTACCGTCGGTGATACGGTGCGCCGACTTTGGCTTACCCACGTCGGTAATCTAGATACTTAAGGTTAGTTATTCGCCCGCCTTATAGTTATTCTATTTGGTGCGCGTGTGGTAGGTAACCTTATTACTAACCGAATTAACGTAAAGACCGGCCGGGATCTTAAGGTCGAGGATATCGTCGATTAACGTTATGGTATTATTAATTACTAGAGGATAAAAGACTATGGACTAAAGGAAATAGTTATCTTTAATATAATAATTATAAGGCTCTAGAATAAAGTAGGAAAAGAAAAAAAAGGGGGAACCGGGCTACCGCGCGTTTTTCCGGCTTATATAACTTTATATTCTATATTATTTTAAATTAAGGTAAAATAAATAACGACCGGGAAAGTGAGTTAATAGTTAGTATATATTTAATTTTTACCTAAGCACGTTTAATTTCACCACGCTATTAGTGCCGTAGGCATACCTATAGGGCCCGGCGATATAATACTAATAAAAGCACCGTCAAGAGTATAATACATCTAATGTCGTACTATATATAGGCTACGCCTTAACTAACGGTTTCGCGGTTATAGTAGTTAGTAGTATTAATTTTTCTAATATAGTCGAAAAATAAATCTTAAGGCCGCCCCAATAGTACCCAACAAGGCCCGACTTTTTACCCGGTAGCTAGAGGTATTAGAAAAGTAATAACTACTACTTTTTTATTTCCTATCTTTTTCTAGCCGATATTTATATCGATCAAGGTAGGTTAAAATATAGTGTCTAGTATCCGACTTATCTTATTAGGTCGTTAGGAAACACTATAAGGCCGAGTAGGGGCGTATATTACGGGCTTTGCCTTCGCCTTAGAATAATTTTATAAAATAATATACTCTCTAACTCCTCCAGTTTTATACATTATCTAGATATAAAAACAACACACCAAAATATATTAACATCGTATTATGTAGAAAGAGGCGTAAGTCCTATTATAAATAAGATTAGTTAGATGAGAGGCAGTTTTTAGGTAACATCTCCCAAGTCTACATAACCTTATCGTCCTTAAAGATCGTAAAAAAATATAAGAGAAGCTACTTCATATGTATAAAGCCTATATAAACTCTTTAGCATTGACTGTGGGAAGAAAAGCACTAATCATTATCATACTATCGGCGAGACATAGAACAGAGCCTACAGAAAAAAAAAATTACCTTATTCTCTTTCTTTTTCATTAGATCTAAAGTCGTATCAACTTCGAAGTTATACGGGTTATTACATCGTTAGCTAGCCTCTTATTAATAGTGGCCTGCTACGGGACGACGACTATTACCTCTCACGTGTACGAACGAAACCGCGAATTCAATAACCTTACGAGAGCCGCCGAGAGCTCGGTCTTTAACCACTCCTCGTAAACCACTTTCGGCTAGTTAATCGGCCTCGTCCGTAATAGAAGTCCCAAAGGGGCGCTTTTTTACCGGGACGGCGTATACGAAGATATATATATAAACCGCGTAGACCATTATCCTACCTAATATAATATACGAATACTAACATCACTAATCTATATAGGGTTTATATATATATCTTCTTTCCTTCTTTACTTAAATCGACTTCTTCCTAACTAGTCTTATTTCTCTCTTTCGTTTAGGTTACGGCAAAAACGGTAAGTATAGGTTCGAGGCCGAGAACTACGGCCCGGGCAACTACACTAGCAATTACGACGCTAAGGCCATGTATAGCCGTATAAGCAAGGATGGTAAGCGACCCTATAGTATAAATCTCTATTATTCGTAGTCGGGATAGTACGGATACGAGGTAAGTAACTAGATAATCGCATTACGTAATATTCCGTGGTATAATAAAGAGAGGTTGACGTCGTCTATAGAGCGTATATTACCAGTACTGTTACAAAGGCACTTCCCAAGGGAGAGAGTCTCTGCTAGGTGATCAGTCTAGGGGAGGGGTTCTTGTTCTGGTAAA